>JBAMHZ010324881.1:0-12848 GCA_037177395.1 Alpinia galanga
TTCTAACAAAGATTTACATTGGGAAGCACTTCCTTCTCCCCTAGAACAATTAAAGCACTAGAGAGCTTCCATGCAAGACTCTCTATGGCTCTGGAATCATAATACAAACTCCCTAAGTTACACATTGGCTGCAGAAATATACACAGAAAAATCTATTGGCCTTCTTTTTATAGGACTATATTTTTACCGTTCAAGACTACTACACAATATCAAATACTATTTCAACATTATCAGAAGAAAAACATTGAATGACATCAAAATAAAAATAGGAGAATGACCCACCAGTATAGAGGGACCCTGAGGTAGCCCATTCCACCATTACAAATCAGCCCATCAGATACAACCTCCTTAGACACTGTCGGCGAACTAAATATAGACAACATGATGGAAAGTTGACATAAAGGGATTCTTTACTGTAACCCTACAACACAACAAGAACAACTTTATTAAGAAACAAGGACAGCCCGTGACTCTTTAAGCAACAAGGACAGCTCGTGACTCAGCTAAAGATTCCATCGATAGTGCTATATAAAGCCACCATATGCAAAAAGACTTCCCAAGCTTCCACCCGAGTCCTCGAATCACTTCTCCAATCTATTGCTTTCTCTTCTAGTCAGTCTTTCCTCTAGTCCAGTGCAAGTGTTAGTGTGAGTGTCATCTTCTCCTAGTGTGAATTCCTCAATCTTGTAACTTTGTAAGTATTTCTTCAAGTGTCTTCCTTTGTAATTTCTACTATATCTTTTTGTAAATTTTTGTGAATATAAGTATTTCTTATGAATATCTACGAGTAAATTCTTCTAAGAAATAGAGAGAGCCTCTTCCTTTTATTCTCATCTCGAGAGATCCCTCAGTCCTTGTTTCTCTCTCAGAGGAAAACTCTTGTAGTATTGATAAGACCTATGCTGACAGAAGGAGTTGTAAGTCCTCGATTAAGGCAAATAAATCCTCTGATCAGGGCACAATATAATCTACAAGAGGTGAGATTCCTTATGAACAAGGCATGATGATAAAAAGAATGAGACCATCACTAGATCTCAGTTTTAGAAATTTACAGCCCCTACTTATACTTTAATATTTGCCGCTTAGATTATATTTTCTAGCCACTCCACTGTAGCAACTTCACTGTAGTAAAAAAAATAGATACATAGATACCAATTCTCTAGAAATTATATATATATATATATATATATATAGGAATGTTATCCTACACAACTCATCCATGAGCATCTCCGTTATCCACCGTCCAATCGTTTGTGCACTATAGCTTAATCCATAAATATATATATATATATATATAGAGAGAGAGAGAGAGAGACGATATGTTGGGTGTCGCCGCGTGCGCGACTATGCCCACCGTCACCATCGATCACCGAATTCATCATCCTTGAGCTTCCATCCGCACTATAGCCAACCTCTGAACCTTAGGTGGTGTTGACGCTGTCCGATTGCTGCTGAAATCACTTGGAATCCGATTGAATGGAGGTAGCTAGTGTCGTGGCCGCTGGCAGATGCGATTCACCGGATTTCAGCGGAATCATGGCTGGAATTTGGCCATCGTCGGGCTAGACTCTAATGCCTGCCCGACCACAACTGGATTCCTGCTGCAATTTCGGCTGGAATCTAGCGATGGAGTGCGAAGATTGACTGTGAATCGAAAGTTTACTGTGCATTTCTCATGACACACAGCGTATTAAAATCGTGTGTGTGTGTGTGTGAATGTTATCCTACATAACTCATCTATGAGCACTCGTGAGCATCTCTGTTATCTACTAGTCGATTGCTTGTGCATTATAGTTCAATTTTTAAATATATATATATATACACACACACTACTGTGAGCGACAACGAAGAATGTACATTAACTTCTTTTGAAAAATTGTCAGAATAGCCCTTGCACGGTCGGATTTTGGTCAAATCGTGGCCGCTAGGCCGCAGCCGCTGGCAGTCACAATTTGCTTGAATTCTGGCTAAATTGCAACCGAAGTCAGAGTTCGGCCGTGATTCAGTCGGAATTCGACCAATTACTACCGCCAGCAGCCGCAGTGTTGGCAGTTGTGATTTGCCAGAATTTGATCCGAATCTGATACATATTAAACAGTGTCGACGTTCCCTATGGTTTAAGGATTAAACCATAGTGTCATCACCATTGATGTTGAAGAATTTGGACGCTGATCAGCCGCCTATCTCAATGTCATGCACAGACGTGTATAGGGTCATCACACAACGAATCAAATCTCTCTATATATATATATGCGATTCGTCCGATCTTCAAGATTGCATAATAAATGAAAATGCATATGTTTTTGCTGTGACATTGTTGGAGCGATGGACACTATAGCTCAGTGCTTGAACCCATTGGGATCACTTCTGATGTCCCTCCAGCCGGATTCTTATCGCAATCGAGCTAGAATCCGATCGAACAATAGTGACAGTGATGAGCGAAGTCACGACGAGGAATTATTGTGCATCCTGCACAAATATAGAAAAAGGCGTAGGATATCAATTTCGTATATAAACACTATACTCCAATCCTTGAATTTAAGGGGATCGGATGATAAGCAACAAATGTGCTCACAGATGAGTTGCGTATGTGTGTAGTTTTGATAAGTTGAGGATCTATGCATGTGCACTCTGTACACATTTGAGAATGTACAATGTTTTCGTGTCATTGTTCAAATGAGTACTATATCCAATCCTCTAAATTTGTCGAGATCGCCATTATCGTTCTTCTCATTGAATTATGACTGAATCGTATATTATTACTGTGCATTTATGCACTGATGCATACGATAGGATTTACAACTTAACAAAGTTTTACGTTTATGTTCACTTGAAAGTAAATAAAGTAATAAATAGATGAATACTATTTTAATAACAATTCAGTTTTGAGAATTGATGAAACTACAAGGATGAAAATAAAAATATCGTCGGTACAGAAGCCTAGGGATCACAGGAAGAGTGTCCTCTACGCTGCGACAGCAATTCGTTTAAAAAGCTGGAACCAGAATGTGCTGCGATCGGGGACGAAATCGAAGCATCTTCTTTCCCTTGTTTCAATTGTTCTTTATTTTTGTTTTTGTCTCATCTTTCTCGTCATCATCGATCCGATCTCTCTCCATCTTTTATAGTTCGTCCCTGTCCGTGGAGATGGCCGCAATGCAAACCTCGTTCCGTATCCCTTCTCGAGCTCCCCACCCTCGTGTGTTCGTCTTGCCTGCCGGTATTTGAGTGTGCTTTTCTGCCAAAGCCGTGGGTTTGCGGCAACTAAACACCGCTCAGGCGAAAAGGTAGCCGATACCAAGGTGTCTTCTGTCGTCGAGGTGCGATCCTTTCCTCCATCGATGCGTTCGTACATTCTGTATAATTTTGATTGCGACTTCCGACTTGAATGGTTTCTGATTGTAGGTCCTCATGGGCGTGTAAAGTTTGTCGTGAATGAACAGAGGTTGGATTTTGAAAGGGAAAATTTCAAAATATACCAAGGTTTTTTTCCCCTAAAATACGCTCCAAGGTTTTGTTTCAAAACACACTTTTTCCGATTGTAACACTAACGGAGAGGGTTAAGAAATCCCCACGCTCCATTGTTAGCTGATAAACTGAGATTATTTTGGTCACTGTAGACGTATCTCCTTTGATCATTGTAACTTAGCAAAGGTAAATAGATGATAATACTAGCTCATTTAATTGAAAAAACCAGTGCTCTGACCTTTGTGAAATTCAACTCAACTATGAGACCATGGGATTATGCTCAAGTGGATCCATGACATACTGAACCATTTTATTTCTCTTCAAATTTTAGCATAATTTCATCTTTCGTCAAGTTTAAATTTGATAAGGGGCGACCATATTTAAGGAATCATGTAACTGACTTGGTGATACATGTGCTTGGAACAGAGCTCATTCGAGTTCTAAAATTACAGAGAAGCTCACGTGGTCTAGATGCTTGCAATGGAAAATATCTCAAGAATCAACAAATCTCATCAGCAATCTTCACTTGGACCCGTGAGAAGTGGTTATGAACCATCCGACACTGAATCAGAATGGCAGGAAAGCCCTTGGCATGATGGGCTCTTGACTTCAGGCAGGCAAATAGCTCCTCAACATCATCAGCGCACTAGAACCATTAGTCCCTTACGTTATAATCAGAAATATTTTGATGAAGACAACAATAATAGCATGACATATGTTCCTAGAACCAGTTCAACCTCTAGGAGACAAAATAGGTTTCCTTATAATCCAATCCAAGGTGGCAATGAACTTAATTTTCCATCAGTAGGTTCCAGCTTAAGGAAGAATGCCAGTCCTCTGAAGGCCTCAGATAATCAAAGATTCGTTTCTCCATACAGGTCCAGGTATGAGGAACCTATTCATCGAAATCATGAGCTTCACCACTCAGTTGGAAAGAGGAGCCATAGAACACCAACCAAGTCTCGCAAGTTGGGTGATACTGATCCCCCTACACAATTTCATGAACTTTCAATGGCAAGTGGCAGATCAAGTTACAATGAAAATAGGTCAGTATCTGCACCAAAATCAAGGGGAATGGAAGAATTTCAGGTTATCACTGGTCCTGCAACACCTACAAGACAAAGATGCTCGCCATTGGTCAATACCATGATTCATGGTCAGATAGGCCATGCATACCCAAGAGATCCTCCAATTGCTCCGGGAAATGATATGATTACTGATAAAAAATTCTCTCGAGTTCCCTCATACAATGCTTATGATCTAAAGAGCATTGACTCAATTTCACCTGGTGATATCTTCTTTTCACAAGATCAAGTAGCTTTAGCGCAGAAAAATTCTGATTCTGGTGTGGACAATAAAGACCAAACTTTTAGCCAGAAAACACAGATGGTTTCAGAAAGTAATATACCTAGCCATCAGTACTCTAGAGAGACAAGTTATTATGGTCAAACTTCTCATGGCATTTCTGTTCGCGGTGTTGTGTCACAAACAATCAATAACTCCAGTTCTATTAGTCAGCTTAGTAATGGTGGAACAAGTACTAATTTTTTCTCTTCTAATACTCGGCTGAGCAAGAGCAGGGTCAGTAACGAAAGTACCAAGTTTAGTGATGATAGTGGAAAAGTTTCTGGAGGTTTTAGTAAGTTTGCAATTAACCGACAGAAAAACCAAACAGATTTATGGTTTTCCTGTGTTAAGGGAGCTTCATGTGGGAAGTCAAAGTCACCGAAAGATGGGACAATTGATGAAGCTTCTTACATTGAGAAGGCAATTGTGGTAGAAGAATTGAGGCAATTTTGGGCTGATAAGCATCGTCCAAGATCATTGGATGAGTTCATTTGTCATAGACAGAAAGTGAAACAGCTTAAACAACTAGTAAGTTATATCTGATTTGTCAGTTTTTTCTTTTCTTGATCTTGAAGTGCTCTTGATTAGTGGTTGATGAAAAAGCTCTGAAATCCTTCATACTGTTGTTTGTGCAATTATATAAAGCAAGTTATTTGGAATTGAGTAGCATGAAAAAAAAATACATGCAACTATTTCTTGCTGAACAGGCTGGCTGAGTATGAACTGCATAAGAGCTAACAAACACACAAATCATGCGCTGGCTGATCCGTGTTCTATCCTTCATTCTCATAATCATAAATTCCTTTTTCCATTTCAAAGTTCAAACATAGTACTTTTCAATCACTTGAATCAGTCTTATGAAGCTGCCTTTTTTAGGTTTCTAGTAAATAAATATCTGTTTGATCATTTTAACTAGTAGAGAATCTATGGACCATTCTTATACAGGACTACTGGATTGTTCTCTAAAGATGGAAAATATTAATAGAAAGCTGTCTTTTTTTAACCACTTGTAAGAGTATCATATGAAATATTTCAAATGTTCGACTTTTTATCTTACCAGTTCCAGTTCATAATATGTTTTCACTTTCCATGTTAATGTAATTAAGTTCTTGTCCTTGTGTAAGGTCTCTCCAAGCAACTGTCCTCATATTGTTTTCAAAGGGCCAACTGGCTCTGGAAAGAAATCTCTGTGTTTGGCTTTGCTACACGAACTGTTTGGTGATTCATCTTCCAGAGTATGTAAAAATTGTATGTACCAGAAAATTCTCATTTTGGACTTGTACTGAACTTGCTGACTAATCTTTATCGATTTTGTAGGTCACTTTTGAGTTAAAACATTACAAAGTCCAGGTAATTTTTCTGATAGTACAATAACTTTTCAGTAATTTATTGGTTTAAAATGCCATTCCATGTAAAAAAAGAGATGAACAAATCCTCAGTCCTAGAATACACTTACTGAAGAAATGAAATCCTTGACCGGACAACTACTAAACATATGGCCCTCTTCTGCATATCTGCTGTTTTAGTTCATGAAAATTGAGATCCTTCCGAAGTTCATAATCATCCAATAATCTTCAATCACCACAATCTACAGTTTTCATATCACCTTCTACATTGCTAAACCACCAGCTACATCTTGCAAGAAGAACAATGTCTTAAAGAAAAGCTCCACCCTGATGCACCTATGACACTATGATGAACTTTTCTGTTTGTCCCAATATTCTGCATGATATATACTTACCAGAGGATCATTTGGTCGTCTGTTTCAGTGACATACCATTGCTGAAGCCATCAAAGTCAGCTTCCATGTTCTTTTATGAACACATTTATTTTCTTTTATTTTTTTTCAAATTATTTTCGTAACAATGAGTATTTGCACAGGAAGGAATAAGCTTTTCTAATTATAAAGCAAAAAGGGTTTTGCTATTCCCTCAAATAAGTTATCTGCTAATCCTCTTTGCAGGAGTCGAATCCATTGCAAATTGCAGTCCCATTTGCATCAAGTGCTCATCATTTGGAACTTAATTTGAGGCTGCTAGGGAAGAATGCTAGCCATGCTTTAATGACTGTTGTGAAGGAGATAGCTGAAAAGCATGTGGACATACCTGAAATTAGTGATGCAAGTTTTAAGATGGACATTAAAGGTTCATAACTTCCTCATTCTTTCTTTTGATACATACCGTACTTGTATGGTATTAGCACATGTATTTTCATTTTTACAGTGATTGTTCTTTACGAGGTTGACAAAGTAACAGAAAATGTTCAGCACTTAGTAAAATGGATAATGGATTGTTATGGTCATGTATGCAAGATCTTCATATGTTGCCAAGATGATTTTGGTATTACTGATTCCATTAAGAGCAGATGCAAAATTATTAGTATCGATGCCCCAGTCACTCATGAGGTAAGCTTATTCTTCCTACTTTGATGATTGATATTAAAACTTGCAATTAATTTCCTTCTGAGCTCTTTTTTAATATTTATTCTGAAATGTAACAAGGGTTCTTAGTTTGATTATCAAATTTCCTGTTTTTGCCTTTAGTAATTATTCACCATGTGTTTTTTTTTCATTGTTAAGTACCATATAATTTTGTTGAATTTGAGCTGTTCTCTTGATAACTAAGATTTGTAGACACCATGGTCCATCTGGGAGACTGCAATAATAGTTTTTATAATCCTTCTCCACTCCTTTCTAAGATGATTGAAATGGTAGACTGATGTTGAGCATTTTCTCGATGCACCACATTTGGGGATTGCATATCAAGTGAATGGTTAAAACTATATTTCAACTTTTTTTTTTCCAGATTGTGGAGGTTTTAACTCAGATTGCAGTGAGAGAAAGCTTTGAGTTGTCAACAACATTTGCTGCCAGGATTGCAACTAAATGCAAGCACAACATAAGGAAGGCAATAATGGCCCTTGAAGCATGTAAAGAACACAAGTATGGATATACTCTGTCAATGGCTTAGACAATTGTTCAAACACAACCTCATAGTGATATGTTGATTTTGCACCATAATTACAGTTATCCCTTCACGGATAGACAACTAATACCTACTAGCTGGGAGGAGCTTTTAGTTGAAATTGCAGCAGAGATTTTAGATGATCCATCACCAAGAAGGTCGAACAATAATGCTGACTTAATTGTTTTGCTTATCATAACTATGAAAGTTAGAGATTTTAGAGAAATGATGTTATGCATTGTTAATTTTTTTGTTTATTACTATTATTTCTTGCTTTTTCTCTGTGCAAATTCATTTGAGCCAATTTTTACTTAAGAGTTAGACACACATATTACTTTTGAACCTAGATATTTACCAAATCTTCTTCAAATTTTAAACTTGTTACATACTTACATGATTATTAAAGTTATCAATATATTTGATTTTTTTTAACACTTTCCTATACAGAACTTCATCTTTCAACTTTCTCTAATCATCATTGTCTATCGATTTTGTCTTGACTTTTTGGGGTGTGCTGCATAAATCTTATATCTCCATTAGACTCTTAGGCAGCAAGTCCGCAAGTCTGAATCTTGCTCAAAGATATCACAGAATCCAACTAGTTACATATATCTGCACCTTATCTCTTCTAATGTGACAATCAATATCTATATATATCTTGTGCTCTCGTGGAACAATAGATTAAAAGCTATGTGCATGACAACTTGAGTATCAGTATACAACATCACTGGTTTCTTAGGAGCATTATCTCAATTCAGTCATTAACTCCTTAACCTAGTTAAATCACATATAACTAGTGTCACAGCTCTAGCTCTATCTTTTTACTTGATCTGGCTACAATTTTTTGTTTCTTACTTTTCTAAGAAATCAAATTACCTCTTTTTTGTTTCTGGCTAAACTTGATCTTTTTACATGAAGGGGAGCCTTGGCGCAGCGGTAAAGTTGTTGCCTTGTGACCTAGAGGTCACGGGTTCGAGTCCTAGAAATAACCTTTTGCAAAAGCAGGGTAAGACTGCGTACAATAAGCCCTTCTCTGGGACTTGCATGGCGGGAGCTTCGTGCACCGAGCTGTCCTCTTTTTTTTTCCCTAAGAAATCAAATTACCTCTTTTAAAGACATAGTAACCTGATGTAAATCTCAATTTATATCTAGCAGAGGAACTTAAATAGTCGAAAAGGATTTTTTTTTTTTAACTATAATACTACAATAAGAGATTAAATATTATACAAAAAACTACTTGTTACCCATCTTAGTAAACTCAGCCTAGAGATGAAGATTCTTATTTTAAAAAGTTGAATTAAAAAGTTGAAATTTTTACTTAACTATTACTTTATTTTTACTTTCTTGTTGTCTAGCTATAAATTCAAAATGATATTACTTGAAACAATTGCATGTCCAATACTTCTTGTATTTGTAATCATATTGAGAGTTCAAGTTTTCAACCCCTTATTATCCATTACATCTTGTACTAGTAACGGTATTAAGAGTTTCAAGTTATAAACCCCATAATTTTTGGTACGTGAAGAGGTGGGAAAAAAAAATAGTCTTGCAAACCAAAACATATGGACCAACGTTGCCAAGACTTCTTATAGCAATGATCTAAAAAAACTCATGTTAGGATTATTAAATATTGCAATTTTACTAATTTTAGTAATCAATCTTATATTTGTAATGATCGATAGTTTATTTGTACAGGTTAGTTTTGGCTCGAGGGAAGTTTCAGAAGTTGCTTGTGGAATTTGTTCACCCGAAGTTGATTCTCCAAGTAAGTGTATTTACCCAAAGTTGTTTACAAAGTTTGTGTCTATCTGTAAGTGATACATTTTGACTTAGAAATGCAAAGTTAAAGATCATTTTCAACATGCATGCAGAAACTTGTGGAAGAATTCCTCAAGGGAGTAGAAAGCAGTAGGAAAAGGGAGATCTTTTATTGGCATGCGTACTACGTGAGTTCCTTGTTAATTATATCAAGCAAGATTTTAATGGAAAAGCAAGCAAGGTGTCAGTAACTTTCTATCGTAATTTGCAGAACAAGAGATTGCCTGCTGGAACAAGTGCACTGATGAAATTAGAAGGTAAGTTTTTCATTTGAAGCAATATCTAATTAATGCGTAATTTTGTTGATAAATAAGCTTTTAAGTTAATCCAATCTATCTGTAAGCTTTATTTTCACTTAACCAATACTTGTTTCATGTTGTTGCAGAATTTGTAGCCAAGTTTATGAGCATTCATAGGAAGAGTTTAGCAACCCAATTCGAAGTATAAATCCAGATAAAGAATTTGTGTACAAGATTGAATTCTGAGCACCTGTTTTACTAAAGCAATATCCAGAATCCACATTTTTATCATGGTATTGTGAACAAATTATCCTTCTAAGTAGAATCCTGTAAATTCATTATGATTTTCCTTTTCTTGTACACATCATTTTGCTGCTGCACAAAGATTCAAGTTTTCTTCCTTTAAAAGGGCTTTTTTCTTCATTGTGAGTTTTGTCTCCATCTTGTCCGAAAGCTCGCTCAGTTATAAAAGCACACTTCCTAATTGTTTCCTCAGGATGCTCAGCAAATCGCCGAAGAATAATTTGTCCATCCAAAGGGTGAGTTTTGCTGAATTCTGTCACTTTCTTAATCACATCAGCAAATGAAAGGTTTGAAAACCTTCTTTGTTCTTTTAACAAAGTGAGTATATATAGCACTAGCAGGTTGGGCTGTTTTAAGGACTGATTGGTACTAAGGATCATACTGCTTTTTGTGGGTTTCCCTAATCTTTTGCATTATAAAAATGCTAACAAACAAATTATTGAACTCCATAGACAAATAAACCTTTTATTATTCTTCTATTAGTCTGATCCTATATTCAAATTCTCCTATTAGGACTATCTGTTTTTCTATTGTTTTATTGCTACTGTGTAACATCATTATATATAGAATACTAAAGAGTTAAACAATAATTAGACCATGTTTATTACACTACACTGGTATCTTGGTAAGCATTAAAAAATGATGTATAATACATAAGCAATATAAATAAATTATAATTGTATGTAGATTTCATACAAAGTTAAATGAGAAAAATTAGACCAATTTGAGTTTATTTAATCTTCACCTTTAAATGAGAAAAAAAAAATTGTTTTCCTAAGGTGATAGGCCCCTCTAATTTTCCAATTACAAAAAAAAAAAAAAACATACTTAAACACCCTCCTATTATAATAGACCTTTCATTAAACTCTAAATCTGGCCCCTCTTGCCTTTCAAGAATTACTACTATACGTTGACATTGTGCATTTGAGGAATTTATGTGTCACATATTTCACCATGGAAGCGTTCTTTGCTACTCTTGAGACAAAGTTTATGATATTTTATTACCATTCATTCGTGTCAATTTTTACTTTTCGATCCACTTGCCCATGTAAAATGAATGTTGAGAACCATTAAGAGCTTCCAGAGCTGGCTTAGTTGGTAAGTATAAAAGGATAACTCTTAAATAAGTAGGGTTAATTTCTGGAGAAGTTATGACTTTGGGCAATCGATCGTCCCTCTCTTTTGCACTTGTCACAACTGAGTTCTCGGTAGGGACAGCTAAAGGGGCCGCTAATGTGGTGATTCCACATGGATGTCGAAAACCATTAAGCAACATTATAGATACAAATTTATTATTTTTAAAGCCTACTCACATTTGGCATTAGTAGGGCTTGGTATTTATATTATTGATACAAATCAAAGCCCTGAACGGCTTTGATTTTTATTAAAGATGATGCGGTTTAGATTTTTGAATCCTTCGAGATAATAATGTGATGATGAGTTATCTCTAAGTTGTAGCAGTAAAAAGGGGTCTTTTCAGGTTATCTTCCTTACCAAAGTTAATATTAGGTTAGACAATCGTCAATTTTTCGGCTAACGACTTTTCGATGCCTAAGTTAGAGCTTGTAGGTGGAAGAAAAAGAAAACTTAAAGAAAAATGAAGAATTAGAAGAATACAGTTGTGAGTAAAAAAATGTTCAACCTCTTGCATATGTGTCTTTCCTTCCTACTTATACTTGTGAGGAGGAATCTTTTTCCACCCTCTTTCTTTCTCACGATCCCCCCTTCTTCCCTGACAAGAAGACATCTGATGAAATGAGATCATCGTAGGAATGACAGGTGGCACAACACGACGTCCTTATTAGCCCGTTAGAGAAAAATATCTTTCTTGTTATGGTATGAGACATTCCCTTTTAGCTATTATTATGGGTGGTGGTCACCTTTACCTCTCAACAATCTCATAGGCGCAAACTTTTAATTAACAACTTTTGGAAAAGAATCTTCTGCGAGACCTCTTTTGAAAAGGACATAAGCTTTTCTGTAATACTGAGCCGTTTTACTTTAGTTCAGGGATCTGCTTAACGGTTGAGCCATTTCACTTTAGTTTGGAGATCTATTTGACGGCCGAGCCGTTTCACTTCAGCTCGGGGATTTATTTGACGACCGAGTTGTTTTGCTTTAGCTCGGAGATTTGCCTGACGACTGAGCCGTTTCACTTCAGCTCAGGGATTTGTCTGACGACTGAGCCGTTTTACTCTAGCTCAGTTGATTTCTTCCCGAGCTAAGTAGACCTGGCTTAACTCAATAATATCAATCGAGTCATTCTCATTCGACTCAACCTTTCTTCCATTAGACTCAAATATTTAACGTTGTCTTGTTGACTTTGTTTGGTCATTCCCCTTTCTCTGATTCTATACTATGAAATAAAAATATAATAATGTCAAAAGATAATTTTAGGACTAACCCAATTGATAAGTGGGAGTTGATTATCATATTGAACTCTCAATTATCTCTCTTGATAATTTTATATATATATTTTTTATCTCTATTAAAGATGAATTTTCAAAGTATACGTATTTTAAAATTATGTGTACACTTTGATGATAAAATAAAATAAAATCCATCCCTTTTTCAGATCTAAGAAAAGACAAGGCGAAAAGTCAACCTAAAGGTAGTCAAATGGGGAAGATGCCAATTTTCCATCCCAGTCACAGTCACAGTCACACAGTGTCAGAGCCATGCCATGCCCATGCAGCTATACTAATTAAAC
>JBAMHZ010325097.1:0-12847 GCA_037177395.1 Alpinia galanga
AATTTTTTTTAAATAATTATAGTTTCATCTAAACAATTTAAATTTAAAAAAAAAAAGATAATTATAAATGATAATAAAATATTTAAATAAGTATGAGAGTAGAGATGAAAATTAAAATAAATAAAGATGAAAAATATAAAATTTAATACAAATCTGACTCTGTCATCTCAATCATGATCATAAACCGTGGCCGGCGACAACAGCGATTGTTTTTTTTTTTTTTTCTTTTTTCTTATTCTCCAATTCCGCCTTTATTTCTTTCCGGAACCGTTCCATAAAGAGAGCATAAATGAGTGGATAGGTAGGCGATATGATTGGACTACCTAACTATTAGCACTTGACTCGTCGCGTTAATGGCGCATAGCTACCATGATTTCACCCGATACGGAGAGAGAAAAGTGACGACGCTCATGGACTTACAGGTCAAATAGAAAATTTCATAATTGACATACAGACGGGAGACAAGTATAACTCTTTCAAGATATGAACCGACCAATGAGGGTTCCAAGGTCAGTTCGTATAAACCGATCTATGTATCCTTTAAGTTGCTCACTCCCTTTCAGCAAATACAGCAGATCTTCATTTACCATGGAGGATGGATGAATTAATTATATCGTCAATATATCCGCAGATAACTTTTGACCAACATTTATCTGCTCAAAATTAGCAGAAAACTAAACCCTTCCTTCGTTACATCTCCTAAAGAATTTTTTTTTTCCCTTCTTCAAAAAAAAAAAAATACAAATACTTTCTCCTATCACCGGTCCTCCAGCTACACACAAAACGCACCAATTCACAAGGGGGAGACCCTCCAACTAAAAATCTACCACGACGAGTACAAGAAGCGTGCTACACGTTCAATGCAATGCGGCCCATCTCATCGCATTCCATATCCAAGTTGGGCAGGACAGAGGGGGCTGTCCATTCGTACAGTTTTGACAAGGGAACGTTGTTATCGTACCTTACAGAGAGTCTATAAAATGCCAAGTGAAATCTCCGACCCAAGAGAACACCGATACTGCAACTCTGTGGCCCCTAGGGGCTCGCTTTTACTCAGATTCAGACGGCAGCAGCAGTACTAGTCAGACGCTGAACCCGATCATTTGTTTGGAACGAATCACCATCCAAACAGCGAATCTTTACATCTATTTCGGACGGTTGGTGGCAGGAATCTGCGATCACTTTCCTTGTTGAACAGCTGTAAAGTGTCCTACCACTGCCTTGTTTTACAGTGCCTGCTGCTGCAAGATCAGGGAGCAGAGCAGAGCAGAGATGAGAATATACAACCCGACTGACAATATAAACAAAAGAAAGCTCCATGACCTTCTCATCGGTTGGCACTATTTTTCTTTTTCTCGTTGCAATAGCTCAACAGGAAATGCTGCACAATTAACAACGATATCGACAGGCCTTAATACCATCTGCTACTGTCTTGTTTGTAACGAATAACGCGCATTTAGGAGCTCCCGATATACAATGTCAATGAAATCTTTATTCTGTAAAATAAAAAAAATTAGAAAAGATATTAGTTCATATATTTTTTTTCTTCCTTATAATCAGGTAAGATTTTAGTTCATAATTACTCTAATCCATAATAGATAAGATCCATGTAACAATAGATGAATACAATCCATGAATAAATGATATAAGAACAAGGCTCCAAATACATTTTCAGGAAAGCAGTCAGGTGACTTTTAGGTGTCTCATCGATAAAAGATACAGCTTGAATAGGGCAAAATTAAAGAGAAAAACATTTTTTTTAAGCAAAAAAACGATCAAAGAATAAAATGAAAATAAATGGTGAGAAATATAATGGGAAGAAATTTACCTGAACAATTCTCAAGAGATGCAGATGGAGTGGGCGGTGGAAAGGGTTGTAGTAGTGGAGTTCCAAATGGCTGCTGCAGTGTAACCGGGGGATGGAGGGGAGAAGACTGAAGTCAATAACAGTGCAGATGCAGGCGAGAAAAATGAAGGTTTCACCAGATTTGTAGGGCGGCTGCGGCTTCCATTGCTAGATTCATGATTATCCAAAGTCAGCAATTGAGGAGTGGATGGGACTGACGGAACGGAAATTGACTGAACAGTTGGTAAAACAGGTGGATGATGCTTGCGTAGCTACAGGAATAGGTACAGAAGCAAGAGGTGGCTGGTCACTAATTGCTGCAATGGATGCGTTTTCGATATTTACAGCATTCTGAAGAACTAAAAAAATAATAATTTCTGTCTCAAGAGGGCCTTCAATGACTGATGACGTAGGTATAGCTTCAAGCTCTTCAAATTCATTGTTGCAAGAAGAAAAAGCACATGAAATAAGCCAAGAAAATACTCTCACCATGTACTGTGTATCATATATGAAAGCAAATGGAAAAGGAGAGAAGGTTATCATCATCTACCATGATGCAAGTATGTGAAAAGAAGAGAAGGCATAAATTTAAATAAAGGTGCTAATGAATAAAGTCACAGCAATCACGCCCATTATTCATTTAAAACGAAATCCACACTAGCAAGCACAAAAAATTTGTTGATTTAGACACCAGTGGATCACTAAAACTGAGCATCATAAGCGAAGACAATCTAAGCCAGCAGCAGGAGAAAGTAACAAGTTGACCCATGGTCATCCACATAGAATTTTTTTTTCTACCGCTGGGCCAATTAGAAGCACGGCTAGGATCCACTATGAATATTCTCATTCAAATTAACACAAGTAATTAACTAATTCAGAACCCTACTAATCATGGTAGTGTCCATTATTCAAAAGAGCCTAAACAAAAGGCCATAATTCATCATTTCCTAGCCAAATAAAACAAGAAACTGCCGATTGTTAAACAAGGGATGAATGCATTGCAAAAGAATACTATAGTATCACTCCGATAAAAAGACAACTAAAAATTTGTATGCCATGATCAGAAGGATATGAGAAATACATTTTAGAGGTTACCTTAGGCTTTGGAGGTACTTTAGAATAAGCATTTAGTATCCTGGATAAAAATATGTATCAGCATAATGTAACATAATAAATGAAATTAGAAGTGCAGCACATACAAGGACATCGAGAAAGAGTAACACTGAATAGCATATCCAGTACTAATAAATCATCTACAAAAGCAAAACTTATAGCTAATAGAGAAGGAATGGCATATAAGCATACATTATAAGAAATGATCATTCACATCTTCATGTGTGAAGTAATACATAGGAAGTGATGGAACAAAAAAAAAAAAAAAGAAGGAAAAATGCATGAAATCTGCCAATAGCCAATGCAGAGGAATGACATAGCTTGTATATCATAAGAAATGATCATTCACATCTTCCCCATTCATAGCTAATGGAATAGGAATGGCATATGCTTATACAACATAACAAATGATCCATCACATCTCCCTTTTGCAGGACATTCAATCCTCCCCCTTCCCCACCCCAAAACAAGTTAGATGCTTCCTAAAGGTACTTGTTACAAATACCATCAGGAAAACAATTTGACGTACTGTCAATTAAGTGCCACATAATAAACTTGATGTCTTTACTGACTTGCTCGCTCGCTAATAACCTATTCTTACAAATGATACCAAATATTATTATCGTAAGACATCATTTAGTTTATAAATGTGTCTCACAATTTCAAAGTTAATTGAAGAAGAGAATAGGAAAAGTGATAACTAGGTTTATTTATTTGATTTGCTTCAGACCAAGCTGGTTCAAACATGAATATGGCCACATTGGATGCATATATGCCTGCATAGATTACATATGCAGGTGCATAGATCATTTGGTCCCATATACTGAAACTAATTGCACATGCTATATTCCATAGGGACCTCTGCCGTATAATCATATATGCACATATCATTGTGAAAACATTTGCCATAGTCACCACATTCACCATCAAATGCATAGCAAGCCAACGAGCGCAAGAAATAAATGCAGAGCCTGAATCTTTATTCTTTTTAAAAAAATAATGATGCAATCATAAGAAGAGGCATTATAAGATTCTAGATTCCTCCGAGATTTGTCCTGAATCTTGTCATATGAACCACAATGGCTAGTTATGCCTTGGAATTTTTTTCTTTGTTTTGGCAATAACCAGCTTTAAGTCCTCTAAGCATTAAGATATAATGGAATAAACAAGAAAACAAGAATATTCTTACGGAAATGATGAATAGCAAAATGTCAAATCAGAAATCACTTTAGTAGCACCTTGAAAAAAAAATCCAAATTAGTACCTAAGAAAAAGATTTGCCACAGCTTCACAATCAGGTGAATTATAAAACCAAATGCCATTGACTTCTTGAGTAGCATTTCCGTATAAAAGATATGGAACCTGAACTTCATACTGAAAATCTCCCAAAAGATTCTCAACTAGATTATCTGCTAATCGAAGAAGCAACATAAGAATGATGAACCTTCCGACTGAAGTTCATATATAATATGATATACATTGGCATTATCATAAAAGGATAAGTTGACAACATTCTAGGTAATATATATACATACACAAAAGATAACCAGCTCCTATAATTTTGCAAGTTAAATAAATTAGGGTAGAAGTGTTTGGGTATGGAAGGAACTAAAAAAAGGTTTATTGGCATAATAGAAGTGTTTGGGTTAGGGAGGAGGTAAAAAAGAACTTAGCAGAATTAAAGGAAACCTAATATGACCTTGTTTAAGACATTATACCCATGTCAATAGTACTAAAAACTCAATCTTCTTGTCTCTATGTTATTATCTCCATCTCCTTTCCTTAGCCTCTTTCAAGTAGGTTTTCAGAGATACAAAGAGACAAATGGGCAAATTCCTCCTTCCCTAAACTACAAGTTATAATTTTTATGCATGATTCTATAGTATTCCTATTGAAGGGGAACTTTGATGCAATGGTAAAATTGTTGCCGTGTGACTTGCAAGCCTTAAGTTTGAATTACGAAAATAACCTCTTGTAAAGAAGGGTAAGACTGCATATAATAAACTTTTCCTCAAGACTCCACATTGGTAGGAACTTCGTGCAGCAGACTATTTTTTTTAAGTATTCCGACTCATGATTTAAAATATCGTATCGTATTCGTCAGCACAGACAAAAAACTTCATCCGTCTACCGACCAATACAGCACAGATGTTGGCACAAGCGTCTCGCACCGTAGGGTGCCACCCACAACCTCGCGAGAGACATCTCGCAGCCTCTCATGAGGCCTCACAATTTTTTTTGATAAATTCTAAAATCTTAAATTTCTCCGCCTTTGTTCTTTCTCTTTCTCGCTTTATTAAATTTTTTATTATTCATTTCTTTTTTCCCTTAATTTTTTCTCTTTCACTCTTTATTAATTTCTTTTATTATTTTTCTTTTTTCTTATAATTTTTTTTCACATTCTCCTTTTATTTTTCTTTTTTCCCCTTAATTCATTCTCCTTTTCTTTTAATTGATTTCTTTTGTTACTCCTGTCTTCCTTAAAAACATGAAAAAATAAAAAAAATTCTTTGTTAATTTTTTCTCTCTTTCATCTTTCACAAGGACAATTATAAAAGTTAAAAAAATTCTTAAAATAAAAATTATCTTTTAGAAAATACTAAAAAAAGATAACAAAAATTAAATATAATATAATTCCTAAATACTATTATTATGATTTAAATTAAAATATAATATATATAAATTTAGTTTAATTTAAACTATTAAAATAAATTTAAAAATCAATTTAATTTAAACCTACTCGATACTAATCAGACTTTAATTAACCATAAACTGACTTTTACTTAATCTTAAATTCTAAAATATTAATTTAACCTAATAATAAACATTTATAACAATCAAAATTTGATGTAGTATACAAAAGGCATTGTATGATACGATACTAAAACTGTATTGTTCCGATTATAGACTGAAACTTTGGCACGAATCAAAATTTTAAACTTTGGTTGTAAAACTAATCATTAGGGTTGTGAACAAGTCAGGCCTAACCAAACTTTAGTGTTCAAGCTTGTTTGATAAGGTAACTGTGTTAAGCCAAGTCGAGTCTAAAATGAACCAAGACGTTGAAATGATTGTTTAAGGTTGACTTGATTTTTTTTATAAGTTTAAGCTCGGTTCAAGCTTGGCTTATTTAAATATTATCGAGCTCCCAATTCGAGCTTGTTTGATTGTTTGAGAAAGCTTATTTGGTTGATTATTGAGCTTGATAATAGAAGTTTGATTGTTCATTTTGAAAATTTTATTTATTTATTTACGATGTTAATAGTAATAGGAGTTTATTAATGAACATGGTTCACCAATTTTGTTCGTGAATATTGTTTATAAATATTATTCATGATTTGTTCACAATCTTTGTTTATAAAAATTAACGAGTTGAACGTGTTCAAACTTGTTCATTTATATGAAGGAGTTGTTCAAGCTTGTTCATTTAATTGACCTTGTGTGTATTGAACAAACATAAACAAGCTCTTATTAAGCCGAACACCAAGCTTGCTTATGAACGTTTGATTCGTTTACAGCTCTACTAATCATGATTCATGAGCATTCAAGAAGAATGCACCTAAAACATGGTTGTTTAATCCTTACAGTTCAACAAAGAACAGACATTTTAATTGGTAATCCATTGGACAGTTAAAAGGATGATTATCATAGATCTTTGATATTGTTCAGAACTAACAAAAGAATAATCAAGTCTTTATACCTTCAAGCCATTGTTTTCATCAGGACTAGTTGTGTAATTTATGTATAACTGCACACGCCCAACAAGTTCATGCTCTGGTTCATGATAAATAGGCCACCATCGAAGTTTATCACTCTACATGAAATAGAAGGGTCAGTCTGACAATTATGCAGAAGCTGATAAAATGAACGTGGGCATAGTTAGTGTACAGGATCATCTGCAATACAGGCCACTTGTGCTACTAATCGACCACAAGATTTGCCTCTGGAATCATAGACATCAATGATCAAATCGTCACCTAAGCTATCAGGAAAGCTGTACATTGCAGAAAAATACATTAGAACACATTTAATCTTTTAAGATGCGGAAGCAATCTGATGTATGTTCTAATCAGTAATATTTCATCAAATATATTTCAAACAGAAAAGAGTACATACAAGATGTGTGCGTCGCCAGATCCAGGTTGCATCTTGACACAATCATCTTCAGGTGAACTTTTTAGTTTTAACTGACACGAGTATGTCTCTGAGAAAACCAATAATGGATGAGATAATATCACTTATATTTCACTGATCAACTTATAGTTCAAATTTACAACACAAACCTTGCATTACTTCATATGATGAATTACTACTACGCAAAGCATTAACTCCTATTTTAAGGAGTCCAGACACCTGTTTGATATACTGTGTACTAGCATGCATGTAAGCCAAGCTGTGCCTAGAGAAAGAACTATTTGCTGGTAGATTTGGCATAACTCGAACTTTGCGAAGTGATTCCCATCCTGATGAAAGAGTTGATTGCAGACTAGACATACGAAACCGAAGTGACTCTAGTTTTACCATTGGTTGCCTAAATGTTGGAAAACTGCATCCAGTGGGCATATCTAGTGCCATTCTGACCTTGCGGACTACAAAAGAAAGGAACAAACACCATAAGAAGCATTTTCACAAGGAAGATAAAAATAAATTGATAAAAACTTTAAATAGCATATGAAGCATAACGACCACACCTTGGACCTTCATCTTGCCTATGATCTTTTTTGGCTTTGGACCAGCACCTTCACAAACAAGCTCCGATGACCTTTTTGCTAGAAGTTCCTCCTCCGATTGTAACAAAACTTGGCGCACACTACACAAATATGTGTAGAAAGGAGTATAAATTTTGTTCTTTGTGCAAAACAAGTTTATTTAGGTGTTGTAATATTTAGCATCATTGCAATGATAAGGCAACTGTCTAGGTAGTAGGTAAGATAGCTAGGCTTGGTTGTGAAGCATTGTAGGATGGACTCCTAAGTCTTATTCTATCAATCAGTTCAAGTCTCAGGTTCACGATGGTGTGTTAGTCAAGCAAAGACAGACTGCCAGGTTGTTAATTGACTAGAGATGATTTTGAATTGACTGTCACGTTGTTAGCCGACCCCACATAGTGGGATACGATTTGGTTGTTATTGTTGTTGTAGCTATGTCAATCAATTCAGCAATCTAGCAATCGACTGATCAGTTGGGCATTGGACAGAGGTTCTAGGCAATTCCAATCAATCAATTGGAGGTGATTTTCAGTTGACAGGCTGTGTAATTGTTGTCTTCCAATTGTTACATTTGAGCCTCTAATCAACTGAAGGTGATCTCATGAGTTTTGAAGAAAAATACTTTTGTTTAATGAGTTTTCTTAGTTTTGTCAGTGCCTAAATTAAGAAGTGGTTTAGGTCCCCATCAGGCAACAATGATTCTGACTATAACTGTTGAAAATAGACATGCAATGGATGAGACAACTAGTCCTTAATTAGAATATTGTTTTGAGTATGATGGTGAGCTTGGTTGATCTCTCTTCTCTCTCATTTTCCTGTTTCATGTTGGCTTGTTCTACAAAATGCAAATTACTTCTAACCAGTAAATGCCCTCTCTTGTCCAATCCTAAACCAGCATCTTCCATAAAAGCCACCTCGTTGTACAATTGCCTTACCCTTCTTATAACAAATTCCACTAACAATGTAAGCATGATTAAAGATATGATTTCTGAAAAAATTAAATCTGATACAAGTCAGTATCCTTCACAATCCATGAAGATACACATGCTGAAAAAATTGTTCAATCCATAATTTGTACATCACTACAACATCCAATTAACTATTCTGAAGGGAGTAGGGAAAATAAGATTTCTTAAGAAAGAAAATATGAAATAACTCATTATCATTCAAAATTTATCAAGCTCACATACTGAGAAAAAAAAACTCAACGCATATTAACTGATTTTGTATACTACATCAAATTGTCCAAGAAATCAGAACTTCCTTTAAGAACCTTTTGCATAATAGGAACAGAGTAGCTTCAGATAACCAAAAGTTGTAGAACTCACCAAAATGCATCTCGTAGAAGAGCACATTCATTGTCCAAGAAAATGGGAGCTTCCATGCAACCTCTAGCCCATGAGTGAAGGCATAGCCGCACACAAGCATCATAAGCAATTACAGAAAACCAGGGACCTTGAGCACTAGCATCAGTTTTGAGATGGTCAAACAATCATCCAAGAATTCAATTTATATGCATTATCAATTTAAATAAATTGTCATACACAAAAAAAAACATTAAATCTGAAACACTGAACATATCAATAGTGATAGTATTATAACACATATACCTTGCATGGAAAGTTGGAAGGCAAGCAGGCAATATACTAGAGGATCTTGCAGCTTCAGTATTTTGACAGCTCCTTTGTGGTAAGCTGGTTATTGGGATACATAATATAGATAGCAAATTAGATATGCTCTCATATGAGAAAACATTTCAACATTAAAGATAATTGAACCTGGTAATTGTTTCAGACTGATTGGCTCCAGCATTGGCAGGGAATGTTGAATCTTTCATTAAAATTGAGCCATTTGATGTAGCAGGAGATCTCACACCAGCATTTTGCTCCGAAGCATCATCAGCTATATCCTTGTCATACCCATGAATAGGAGGAGCACTTGGATAGTCAGAAAGACCACCCTGCATGCATTACATTGGCAAAAGAATCAATCCGAGTCAGCTGTCATGAACAATGCATGCAATAGATGACAAAGGGAAAAAAACAAACAACTTCATAATTTGTAGGGCTTTGAACCTAAATTGTCATATTACACAGGCATGAGAACCAAATATAATAGAAACAACTAGAAGGGTAGAGGTCAACAATGGCATATAAATTGGTACTAATTATCTCAAACATAACCAAGAATGTCATGCCAGAGATGCAACTTTGAGAACGGAAAGTTCAATATGGAAATGTTTTAATAGAATAACATTCAATATCTCTGATGATTCACAGGAGGAAAGAGGAAAGCTTTTGAAAGATCCATACAGATTCATTTCAAGCCAATCAATTGATAAAGAAGGGGTGGCAATCAACTAAAAGGACATAGAAAGAAATACATTTCAAGGAGCGGAGACACTAGAAATGAAATCTAGAGAAGTTATGTATTGCACATTTATTTGTGTTTCCAGATTTTTCTATAATCAAGAAGAGAAACAATAGTATCTGATTAACATTAAGCACCCAAATCAATTGGATAAAATAGCAAAGAAGAGAGAGATGTCAAAATAGAGGCTTTTTTTTTTTACTTTTTACATCTTATAGAAGTCAATTTTCCACAGATTGGAGTGACTTACCATAAAATAAAATGTCACATGGTCATCTGTGGAATAAAGATCACAGATGATGTTAAGTGGAAATGAAATTAAGGTTCAAGAGTTCAATTTATACCAAGATCATTTAGTTTCATAGAGACATAAGAACCTAAATATCATTCCTGATTTTGCAACTTGTAGCAAAATTTTGGTGACCATTTTGCTTAGTGTATTTATTTAATGTTTGGTTAGGTTGGATTTTCTTTGAAATGCAATAAAGTCTTGGATATATTTTACAAAGTATGACATAGCATAACAGCAAATTAGATAATCCATTTTATTATGCCTTTATCAAGAAATCAGGGGAATTGATTGAGGACAATGTCACTGATTATTATATCAAAACTGAAATAAATAATAATAATGATGATGATAGTAGCACTAAGAACCAATCTGAAACCTTTTCTGCAGGATCCTCCACAAATGGAATACGTTGTGAATAGCCATTTGAATGATAAACAGTCTGTGGAGCTGGATCAAACCTATCAGAAGGAACACCAACCCCTTCCATAGAGGGAACATCATGAGTGAAGCTGAATTTCGAATGAACACCTTTGGCAGAATTTTCATTTGCAATTGATCTCTGGTGCACATTGCGTGAATAACTTTCAGAAGCATAGCCACCTCTCAACGGCACAGTACAACCATCATTGTGCCTTTCTACCTGACTGGAAAATTCTAAGCTCCGACCAGAGTCTGAAAGTGCGTCCTCCTCATCCGCCTCTATCGTGTACTCTGACTGAGTCATCTTCCTCATCTGCTGTGGCTGCTTCCTTGTGGTGTCAACTGAAGAGCTGACGTCTGAGTACACATCACTAGAATAGTACTTCTGTGTAGAGCCAAGACCTGTATGCCTGTTGCCAAAGGCAGCTGGTCGGAATGTTCCATTGGGGACTCTCCTACCAGAAACCTCATCCGCGGGGGATGAATCAAAGGAATGGCGTATCTCATAGATCTCCGCTTCAGTATCGGAGGTTTCATCCATGTCAGAACCAGACTGGCTATCATCCCCGGTCGGGATGGCATGAGACAGAGAAATACTACCAGGCGGAAGGTGGCCACTTCGGAATTTCACCGGAGGGGGTATCCTAAGACCTCTTCCACTGTCTCGGAGGTTGTTGAGGGGGTCCATCCGGGGATGCACGCTTGTCGCCGAAGGATGGCCCTACAAGAACCATCTGAGTGAGCAAAAAATCTATGAATGGTGAGGAGAATCACAGGGAAAGAAAGATCATTGGGAATGCCAACCTCACGAAGCCACCGGAAAGCGTGGTGGTCGATCTCTTTTGTGAACATGGCCACTACAGCCGCCTATTACTAGCTGGAAAGCTCGCCTCACCTGCACAAACAAGATGAACTCCTCACAACTAACAAAAAAAAGCAAAGAAACAAACAAACAAATCTTGAGAGAACAAAGCGTGCCCAAAACCAAATTAGTCTGTACCGAGGACGCCCAAGAATTTTTCAAACACTTGTCCATAAAAATCAAATTTTAGGAAGAGAACTCGGTCTTTTACCAAGAACAAACCAAAAAAATCAAGAAAACAACAGAATACATGGGAGAGAAACAGCACCGGGCAACCGAAGCGGCAAAACTTGAGATCGCCAACCACATAAAGATGAAACCTCGCCGAATGCGATGAGAAGATGGAAAGTAGAGATCGATGACAAAAGCAAGCGAGAATTCGGAATGCGGAGCGACGGAGAAATAGGGCAGTCCGAAAGAAGAAGACGAAGAGGAGAGATCGAGTGCAGTGTAACTTCTGATTTTTCTGCCATTATTTTTCTTTTTGCCAATTCGATTTTTTAAGGAAAAAAAACACGCGCATAACGTTCCTCGCAAGTTTGCCACGTTCAGTGGGCCCCAAATGTTTTCGCCAGTAGTAATCCAAGTGGGTATTCAGGGGGAGAAGGCGGTGCTCTCGAACCAGCGGTAATAATTTACAGATGACCTCACTATACCTGCGTCGCGGTTGGTGACTGCGTGGGCCCCATCCTATTCTGCTCCCAGTTGAAAGTAGGTTAACAAGGGGTTGGATGGGAAAATGGGGAGGATCTCATGCTTTCGGCGGCCGCAATGGAAGATTTTGAAATCGAGCCGTTAATCCCCTATGATCGCGGAGGCGTGGGAGTGGTGACAGGGATTGCAACGGCTGTCTTCGGAAGGGGGAGTGGAGCGAATCCGCCGCTCACGTTGTCGGATAGTTCGGCGTGGCTCACCTCCCACGTTCTCCTCTCCCTCGGGAGCTTCCGAATTTCTCTCTTGAATGACGAAATCGCCCATCTCCTTTTACTATAATCACGATATCGTAATAATCAGATTAATTATCATAAATTCATTAACTCGTCTAGATTATAAAGAAAAAATCGAAAATATATTTATTTTTCAGCGAGCAAAATGTCGTAATAGATTTAAAATTGTTTATTTTTTAGCCCGTGGAATGTTTTAAAATTATGAATTGCTTAGTGGTTAAGCTAATGCATCACCTTTGAATTAGAATGCCTCCAAATTAGTAGATGAACCTGCATTTAGAGGATTGT
>JBAMHZ010325207.1:0-12845 GCA_037177395.1 Alpinia galanga
CAACCCACCCACCCAACACATATACAACTTACATGTTTTGAAGCTTGATCTGAATTCTTTTTATATCAGGGGCATTTGATGGCGTCCTTGAGCTTTTGGTTCGTGCTGGTAGAAGTCTTCCTGAAGCTATTATGATGATGATACCTGAGGCATGGCAGAATGATAAGAACATGGATCCTGATAGAAAAGCTCTCTATGAATATTTCTCAGCTCTCATGGAGCCCTGGGATGGACCTGCTCTCATATCTTGTGAGATTCTATGGCAATTCTTTCTGAAACTGTTCTAGCAGAATATTGATTCTGAAGATGCATGCTACTTTTTTCTTACAGTTACAGATGGTCGTTATCTTGGAGCAACATTGGATCGTAATGGTCTGAGACCTGGACGTTTTTACATAACTCATAGTGGTTGTGTTATCATGGCTAGTGAAGTTGGTGTGGTAGACATTCCTTCAGCTGAAGTAGCAAGGAAAGGAAGGCTTAACCCTGGGATGATGTTGCTAGTGGATTTTGAAAATCATAATGTTGTCGATGATGAGGCACTTAAGAAGCAATACTCACAAGCTAGACCATATGGAGAATGGCTTGGGAGACAGAAGATTTGCCTTGAAGACATTGTCAATTCTATCCCTGAAAGTGAAAGAATTCCTCCAGGCATCTATGGAACTGCACAGGTAAGTTTATGTGTTATTGGAGGAGGGCTACATTTGTGTTTGTCTATGCATACAAGAGACTGATGTTTGGTTGCAAATTGTTCTTAGTCTCAAACCCATGATGAGGACATGGATAACATGGGACTTCATGGTCTTCTGGCGCCACTTAAAGCGTTTGGGTAACTTACAACTGGCAAAGCAGCTTTCTTCTGTTTTTATCTATTTTCACTGAAAAATTTCTCCCTCTAAACTATTCTTCCAGCTATACTGTTGAAGCATTGGAAATGCTGCTGCTGCCAATGGCAAAAGATGCTACTGAAGCTCTAGGTTCCATGGGAAATGATGCTCCCTTGGCTGTGATGTCAAATAGAGAGAAACTTAGCTTTGAATACTTCAAACAGATGTTTGCACAAGTTACAAATCCTCCAATTGATCCAATTCGAGAGAAAATAGTTACATCCATGGAGTGTATGATTGGACCTGAAGGGGATCTTACTGAAACCACTGAAGAGCAATGCCATCGTCTGTCATTGAAGGGGCCTCTTCTATCCATTGATGAAATGGAAGCTATGAAAAAGATGAACTACAGAGGTTGGCGCAGCAAAGTACTAGACATCACATATGCAAAACAACAAGGCCAAAAGGGTTTGGAGGAAACCTTGGATAGGATTTGTTTGGAAGCTCGTTCTGCTATCCATCAGGGTTATACCACTCTTGTGTTGTCTGACAGAGGTGAGGATTACTGAAACTTAGGGTGCTTGTCCTTTTCAACTGTTTAAGTCATCTTAGCATGATTTCGTTGGATTGTCCTTTTAATGATCTTGTTCATTTATGATAACTAACTTGTGCTATTTGGCATTTTAATATTTTGACATATGTAACTTATTCATTTGGTTCAGTTTCTATGTCACTATTATCTTTCTGATTTGACATTTTATCTTATGAAATTGTAAAAAGTGTTTAAATGCAAGATTATGATGCAGGTTTTTCTTCTGACCGTGTTGCTGTAAGCTCCCTCTTGGTGGTTGGTGCTGTCCATCAACATCTAGTCTCTACACTTGAGAGGACACAGGTAGGATTGCTGATTGAATCTGCTGAGCCCCGTGAAGTGCATCATTTTTGTACTCTTGTTGGGTTTGGAGCAGATGCTATCTGCCCATATTTGGCCATAGAAGCAATTTGGCGATTGCAAATTGATGGCAAAATCCCTCCTAAACAAGATGGAGAATTCCATTCAAGGGAGGATCTTGTTAAGAAATACTTTAAAGCAAGCAACTATGGAATGATGAAGGTTCTTGCTAAAATGGGGATATCCACCCTAGCATCTTACAAGGGTGCACAGATTTTTGAAGCTCTAGGACTTTCTTCCGAGGTTATACAGAAATGCTTCAAAGGAACACCAAGTAGAGTTGAAGGTGCAACATTTGAAATGCTTGCTGGAGATGCACTCCGTCTTCATGAGTTGGCATTTCCAACCAGAGCATTACCACTTTGTAGTGCCGAAGCATTACCTAATCCTGGGGATTACCATTGGAGAAAAGGAGGTGAAATTCACCTTAATGATCCCCTTGCAATTGCTAAGTTGCAAGAGGCAGCCAGAGCTAACAGTGTTGCGGCATACAAAGAATACTCCAGGCGTATACAGGAGCTGAATAAGGCTTGCAACCTTCGTGGAATACTGAAGTTTAAAGATGACACTCAGAAGATTCCTTTGGACGAGGTTGAACCTGCTAGTGAGATTGTCAAACGCTTTTGCACTGGAGCTATGAGTTATGGTTCAATATCATTGGAAGCACATACTACTCTTGCAATTGCAATGAATAGAATTGGAGGCAAATCTAATACTGGTATGACCTTATTACTGCCTAAAATCCTGTATTTAATTTATTATTAGATTACTAGCATCAACTGTTTTAAGCATACACTAACTGGAACTTGTAGCTTTTGCTAATCCTACAGTTTGATAAATCATTTTATTCTGACAAAGGACATTAAGTGTTTGTCATTCATGAAATGTTTCTTTGTGACGTCTTATGGTTTTTTTTTGGTGTGTATATTTTGCTGTTAGTTGTTGAACAGATGAAAGCTGTTTGACCTTTTATGATTTACTCAGTTTAGAGCCTTCTTTTGAATCTGAAGCATGCATGGATATGTATGGTCTTGTGCTTCTTTTTATATATTTCTAGTAGCACTTGAAAAATTTTCCATGACTACTGTCTGCTTGCCTTATGGATCTTATGCTCTTTCTTGTTAATGATTGGGCAAAATTTGGAGCTGAGAGATGGATAGTTTATCATTTATATTGCTCTACAAGATTATGTTTTGCTCTTTGGAAGGTGAGGGAGGCGAACAACCTTCTCGTATGGAGCCTCTGCAGGATGGTTCAAGGAATCCAAAGAGGAGTGCTATTAAACAAGTTGCAAGTGGTAGGTTTGGAGTAACAAGCTACTACCTGAGTGAAGCTGATGAACTCCAGATAAAGATGGCTCAGGTAATAACAACAATCTTAGTGTCCTAGCCAGTAGTTTTTCACTGCCCGATAAACAATGGAAATGCACTACCTCCTTTCCACCTATTGGAACGTAAGTTCCTACTGTTTATGAATCTCTGTTCATGGACAGATCGATGCTGAGCCACAGAGCACTAATTATGTCTTTGTATCTGTAATGATGAATACCTTTGCGATTTGGTGAGGTCATATTTTTCTAATGTTTATTTTTTTTATCATTACCTTTTGTTTTTATGACTTTCTCTTACTGTGTAGGGAGCCAAGCCAGGCGAGGGAGGAGAACTTCCAGGCCATAAAGTTATTGGTGATATTGCTGTCACAAGAAATTCCACTGCTGGTGTTGGTCTTATTAGTCCTCCACCACACCATGATATATATTCCATTGAAGATCTTGCGCAGCTTATTTATGACCTTAAGGTATTTAATCTTGACAACTGGTATTTTCTAGTTCCTTTTCGATGAGAACCTATTGTTAGTAAAATAACAAAAGAGGCATTGTAATTGAGTCTTTCGATCTATGTTCACTAGTGTGAAGAGTTTCCTGTTGTAATTGCATTGTTATTTTCTTTTATAGAACTCAAATCCTGGCGCCAGAATTAGTGTTAAGCTAGTCTCCGAGGCTGGTGTTGGGGTAGTTGCCAGTGGGGTTGTAAAAGGGCATGCCGACCATGTTTTGATATCTGGGCATGATGGAGGCACAGGAGCTTCTCGTTGGACTGGCATAAAAAATGCTGGTCTGCCATGGGAGCTTGGATTAGCTGAGACACATCAGACTCTAGTTGCAAATAACCTGCGTGGACGAACAGTAGTGCAGACAGATGGGCAGTTAAAAACAGGAAGAGATGTTGCAATTGCAGCGCTACTTGGGGCAGAAGAGTTTGGTTTCAGCACTGCACCTCTAATAACTCTTGGCTGCATCATGATGCGAAAGTGTCACAAAAATACTTGCCCTGTTGGAATTGCCACTCAAGATCCTATTCTTCGTGAAAAATTTGCTGGGGAACCTGAACACGTTATAAACTTTTTCTTTATGCTGGCAGAGGAAGTTCGTGAAATAATGTCTAAATTGGGCTTTCATACCATGACCGAGATGGTTGGCCGTGCAGACATGCTTGAGATTGATAAGGAAGTGACTAGTAGTAATGAGAAATTGAGGAATATTGATCTTTCATTGCTTCTTAGACCTGCATCTGATATTCGGCCTGGAGTGGCTCAATATTGCATTCAAAAGCAGGATCATGGACTGGATGTGGCATTGGATCAGAAACTTATTTCCTCATCAAAAGCTGCTCTTGAAAAAGGCTTGCCTGTTTATATTGAGATGCCAGTTCGCAATGTAAACCGTGCTGTTGGTACCATGCTTAGCCATGAGGTAACTAAACATTATGAGTTGAAAGGATTGCCTACAGATTCAATTCATATTAAGCTAGTTGGAAGTGCTGGTCAGAGCCTGGGAGCTTTTCTCTGTCCTGGAATTACCCTTGAGCTTGAAGGTGATAGCAATGACTATGTTGGGAAAGGATTATCTGGAGGCAAAATTGTAGTTTATCCACCAAGAGAGAGCCAATTTGATCCAAAAGAAAATATTGTTGTTGGTAATGTTGCATTATATGGCGCCACAAATGGGGAGGCATATTTTAATGGAATGGCTGCAGAAAGATTTTGTGTCCGTAACTCAGGTGCTAGAGCAGTTGTTGAAGGTGTTGGTGATCATGGTTGTGAGTATATGACAGGTGGCACTGTTGTTATTCTAGGTAAAACTGGGAGAAACTTTGCTGCTGGTATGAGTGGTGGAATTGCCTATGTTTTCGATGTAGATGGGATGTTTCAGACACGATGCAATCCCGAGTTGGTTGATCTTGAAAAGGTTGAGGATGAGGAAGACATCACAACATTGAGAATGATGATTCAACAACACCAACGTCATACAAGCAGTGTTCTAGCAAGGGAAGTCCTTTCTGATTTTGAATCTCTGCTGCCCAAGTTTTTCAAAGTGTTTCCGAGGGATTATAGGATGGTTCTTCAGAAAATTAAAGCAGAAGAAAATGTTAAAGAATCTGAGGAGCAAGAAGAAAAAGAACTAATGGAAAAGGATGCATTCGAAGAACTAAAGAAACTGGCCGTAGCATCTTCGTTTGCTGAGGTAAGTATGAAGTACTTTTTGTCATTTGATTTGGTTAGATTTATTCTGACATTCGAGTTTGATGGTATTTGCTGTATTAGGAATTCCTTCAATGTTCTTTATCCAACTGAAATAATTCTATGAAAACCCATTTTGATAAAAGAATATTTATTGTCTATGCCAAATATCTTTATTTTCGATTATCAGAGTCGCATAGTGTCTCAACTCTCATGGACTTGAGGGATAAAAATATTATTTGAACTTTTCAGAAAGAAGAAGACTTGGCTGCCGCAAAAAGGCCAACACAGGTTGACAATGCTGTCAAGCATAGAGGTTTTATTGCTTATGAGCGACAAAGTATTTCATATAGGGATCCTAATGATCGAATCAAAGATTGGAAAGAAGTTGCCAATGAGTGTAAGCCAGGGCCACTGATGAAAACACAATCTGCTCGCTGCATGGATTGTGGGACTCCTTTTTGTCATCAGGTGATGTTACTCATCTTTACGAGAAGATTGCCTTATTTTTTGACAACTTTATTTCTCCAATTTTTATGTTACAAAAAGTGATGGTCTATTTTCTTGTTATATTTCATTTTAAAATACTCTTGAATCCTGATGATATGGCTTGGATGACCTTGCAAGGTTTGATGGGGAAACAAGCTAAAAGATGACATACTGTTATGTTTCAGTTTAGTTATTATTGAAGTTTAGGAAGTTGAATTTGTATTACACTTCTTACAGGTGAATAAAATATTGTGAGGTCTCTCTATCATTTTGGTGTTGGCTTCTAGACTTCTGTATTATTTGTACAAGAGGACATTGATCTTTTTGAGTGCTCAAAGTCATGGTTATTAAGGTTTACTTGAACCTAAAGCATAAAGAACACAAACCGTAGTTGATAACCCAATATTGGGCCTGGTGAAAAGCATGCAGAGTACAATATTTTGGGCATCACACTGTGGGACTTTTTTTTCTTTCACCATGTGGCACTTCTAGTCCTTCAAAACAGATCCTTTTCGGATTCCTTTGCTGTTTCCTGAACCAGCTATCTTAATGATTGATATCCAGAGTGTCGATCGCTGTCAGTTGTGATACACCATGCTTAGAATCAGATGTCTACTGGATGTTTTACCTGGGTTACATTCTGTTCCAGTTTATTTTACCTTCACAGCGGAAATGTTTGTCATCTTCTTCTTCTTTTTTGTTAAGCCGTTTCCTGTCAAGCATAGTAGTTAATTCAATGCTTAAAGATCATTAACCAGAAGAGCCACTTTGTCCCCACACTTTCTAACCTAATATTTGCCTGGTCGGACCAAAACAGTCAATTAGATCTTACTTTTTTGGTTCTTTCAGGTCCAATATGAACTCTGACATCTTTTCTAAATGTTTTGCTTGTTATATTATGTTTTGAATTTCTTTTTTGCACTACCAAGGTTTGTTTAGTCCATTTACATCTTATTTACCTTTCCTTGAACATGTAACCATTAATGATTTTGCATGGCAATTATATCCTTTACTAAATTTTTCTTGCTTGTACTTCAGGAAAACTCTGGATGCCCACTTGGAAATAAAATACCTGAATTTAATGAACTGGTTCATCAAAATAGGTGGCGTGAAGCATTGGATCGGCTTCTCGAGACAAATAACTTCCCAGAATTTACTGGCCGAGTCTGCCCTGCTCCTTGTGAAGGATCATGTGTTCTTGGCATCATTGAGAACCCTGTTTCTATTAAAAGTATAGAGTGTGCGATCATAGACAAGGCATTTGAAGAAGGATGGATGGTACCTCGTCCTCCACAGAAAAGAACTGGGTAAGGAACTGTTCCAAGCAATCTACTCTTTTCATGATAGATTGCGGCCAACCTAACTAATGGTTCAATAGAAGCCAAAGAATCAGTGTTCCTTGGTTGAGTTTTCTGCATTTACATGTTGGAATTTATCAGTAAGGTTCTGTTTCCAATTACCCAATCAGTAGGGATTGAGTTTTTTCTTACTATCATCTGCTTGATACTTTTGGGCTAATATCTGACTTTGACAGGTTAAATTATAAACATTCATGTTCTGAAATGGATCTCAATGTCATCTTATAATCTCCATGTAGTAATTCTTATACCAATTTGTGACTCTGGTCTAAGTTACTATGGCGGTTATAATATTCTTTTTGTTCACGGAAGTTGCTACTTTCTTACATACAGGATAGAAATGTGGCTGTCGTCTCAAGTTACTACACTAACAATTGATTTTTGTAATCTTTGCTTTGTTGTGATTGCTACTATTATATGTCAATGAAACTGTTGCTTATCAACTTTTTTGGGATGGATGCAATTTTTTTGCCAATGCAATCCTGACTTGTGTAGCAAAGTGTAGATGCTTAAGGCATTGACAACTTTTGTATGACTAATACAGGAAGAGAGTTGCCATTGTTGGTAGTGGTCCGTCTGGGCTTGCTGCTGCTGATCAGTTAAATAAGATGGGTCATTTAGTCACTGTTTATGAGCGTGCTGACCGAATTGGTGGGCTTATGATGTATGGTGTTCCAAACATGAAGACTGATAAAGTTGAGATCGTTGAACGCCGTGTGGATCTAATGACCAAAGAAGGTGTTAATTTTGTGGTAAACGCTCATGTCGGAGCAGATTCCAAGTTCTCCCTTGACCATCTCCGTTCCCAGAATCATGCAATTGTCTTGGCCTGTGGAGCTACTAAACCAAGGTAACGTCCTCTTGGAGTAATAATTTTTTTTTAATATCTTTGAACTCATGCTACCATTTTCAACTAATACATCACCTTTGTAGACATTTATGCATCTTTGGTTAAATCAATGGCTGACATGTTTTGAGATAGCTTTATAAACTAAACACTATATGCCATGATAAACTCATTCTGTGTGTCTAGTTCATCCATGGATAGATGTTGATGCCCTTTTCTTGAGCCATGACTGATGAAGCGATAAATATTGGTTATGAATGCTAGTCCACGTTAAGCTGGTTTAAGATTTTTATCAAACATTCTGGTCTTTGTTTTATTGTTTCTATTTTAGTTTTGTGGCATCTTATCCATGGTACTGAATCATGTTCCTTCAATTTCTTGTTTAGGGATCTTCCTGTTCCTGGACGAGAACTCTCTGGAGTCCATTTCGCAATGGAATTTCTCCATGCAAACACTAAAAGTCTGCTTGATAGCAATCTATGGGATGGTAAATATTTGTCTGCACAAGGGAAGAAAGTCGTTGTAATAGGTGGAGGAGATACAGGAACTGATTGTATTGCAACATCTATCCGACATGGCTGTACAAACCTTGTAAATCTAGAACTACTTCCTGAACCACCTAAGAAAAGAGCACCAGGAAATCCATGGCCACAGGTTCTTCTCTTCCCTTTGATTCCATTATTTTTTCTGCAACTTTGAGGAATATAACATCTTGCCCCTTGCCTAAAATTGTTGGCCATGCAGTAATCTCATTGTCTTTCCACTTGCGATCTTAATAGAAGCCTCAAGAATGAATTTTATTTTGCAATATTGTGTCGTAATCTCACTGTGTTTCAACTTAGCACTCATTTTTTGGTAACTCAAGATGAGTTCCATTTGTTGTCATTTTCCGATTTAATTTCTTCAAATATCACCAAATACAGTTGCCTAATTGTTTTTCGTTACAGTGGCCTCGGATTTTCCGTGTTGATTATGGTCATGAAGAAGCAACATCCAAGTTTGGAAAAGACCCACGGACATATGAGGTTCTGACCAAGCGATTTGTGGGAGATGAAAATGGAGTTGTGAAGGGCCTCGAGGTGGTCCGTGTCCATTGGGCAAAGGATAGTAGTGGAAAATTCCAGTTCGAGGAAATCAAGGGGTCTGAGGAGACTATAGAAGCTGATCTGGTTCTGTTAGCTATGGGCTTTCTTGGTCCAGAATCGGTGAGTTTATCCTACTACAATGTGTTCAGCACGGATCTTCTGTCTCATCTTTAGCGATCTCCATTTCATGATCGATAAGTGTTGATCCACTGACACGTGCTATCATCATCCTAACCTTGCAGACAATTGCTGCTGAACTGGGTTTAGAACTAGACAACAGATCCAACTTCAAGGCAGAGTACGGCCACTTTGCAACCAGTGTAGATGGGGTTTTTGCCGCCGGGGACTGCCGGCGAGGCCAATCGCTGGTCGTTTGGGCCATCAATGAGGGCCGACAAGCTGCGGCGCAGGTCGACAAATATCTAATGAAAGATGTGGATACTAGAAGCAAAGACAGCCTTCCTGCTTCCAGTGAAGATTTAGTCCAGAAAATAACTGCGTAGGGAAAATAATTCTAGCTGTGTTAGCTTTAGGTGCGTGGTGCCATAAATTTTAGGGTCGATCGTTTTCAAAGTTGTCTTTTTGTTGTGTTGGTGGCTGTGTCCAAAGGTTGTATTGGATGTGCTGGAAACAGTACAGTACAGTTATAAGTATAAGAAAAGAAGTGCTTTTGTTGGCAACACCAAAGGCTATGAAATTTTAAGCTTCGTTTTCCAATCTTAGTTGCAATGCAGACTATATTTGAAAATAAGGCCTAAATGGGTGGATAAAACAATATTTCAGGTTGTTTCATTCTATAATTGAAAATTTTCACTTTCCTTGGTGATTTGTTTTTTTGAATTATTTTTCACACCCTGTTATGTTTCATATGCACAGATGATTACTCTTTTTTTTTTCTTTTTAATTGGCATTGCATATTTAGTTTTTCAAATCAATTAATTTTAATAATGATCGATTTAATCTCATTGGATTTTTCTATCGATTATTAAAATAAATTTAAAAGTATTCATAACCAGTGATATCTAACATCGAAAATTTTGTTTTTATTTTATTAAAAAAATATTTTATAATATATCGTAATTGAAAATTCAATCTTATCATGATATTCAAACGACTGCGTGAACATTTTATCCCTGCACAGGGATGCACTGTAACCCGAGAAGTACACCGGTGTGCGGTGGCAGAGAGCTGAGCATCATGCGATCATCTCCAACCGTGACCATTTTGTCGTAAAAGGACCATCAAATATCCTTAAACGTATCTTTATAATTTTCATCGTCTTAGCGCAAGTGAACAGTACAGTATCATACAGATTTTATTTTCTATTTTATAAAATTAAAAAACTACTTTCTTTAATATAATATATTATAATATTAAATTTATATTTAAAATATTCTTAAGTATTATAAATTAATATTATTTAATTTATATTGGTAATTTCATAACAAACACATAATTAAATATTTAATATTGTAAAATACATAAATTATGGTAATTTCATAACAAACACATATTTAAAATATTTTATCTTAATTGTTTGTGATTGTGTATTATTTTTAAATATTAATATGTTTACTAAATTATTTCTATCAAAATTAAGAAGGAATGTATTAATTTTCATTTTCTTGTAACTAAAAATATAATATCATAAAAATTAGTTATTATGTACCATAAAATTATTAATTTTAATAATAATTATTATTATCACAATAAAAATATTTAACAAATTAATATGTACGTTGAATAATAAATTATAATATGGAAAAATAGAATATTCTAAGGAATATTTCTTTTAGTGTAGGAAATGATGTGTATTGATTGGAGTTGGAAAAATATTTGGTGCTGAAACGACACCAAATTGGTGCTAGAAATGTACTAAAATAGATTTCTTGGTTGGAGGTAGTCTGGGTTGGAGGGATTTGGTGTGGTTTTTACTTCAAATTTAGTATTTTGATGTATGAATTAGAGATGCTCTTACATAAAGCTCTCGTAATGGCGTGAAAAATGAAAATCACTTCCTCGGCAGAGAGCAGCTTCCCATTTTATTTTTTAAAACAAAATAAGATAGCTTTTTTATTGAGAGGTCGGGAGCGACTCCTTTTTTTTTTACAAAATAATTTTTAATTTTATTTATTTGTGAAAAAAATCAAATTAATTAAACATAAAATATTTTTTTAAAAATACTTATAAATACATCTTCATTCATTTATCTTACAATTTTATACTTCATGTTTTTTCTTGATATCCTGTCATTTTTTATTTCTTTCTTATTCTTTAATATGGATGAAAATTTATTTTATAAATCTTTTGAATTCTCCAAATATAGAAGAAATCACATCTTTTCAAAATATCCGTATTCATTTAAATATTTAATATTCTTAATTTTCCTTCCACATATAATACCCTCTAATATTTTAAAATATTTCATATGTTCCATAGTATCCTTTAAATTTTTAAAGTTTTCAAAAAAAAATGATGAACTCCAATAACGTCGTCCTAACTCCATTTTACATGTATTCACTCGAAGATTAGTCACCCATGAGTACTCAACTTAAGATGTCAACTCTATCGTATGTATTTTCTCTTCTTTAATCATCGATAATGCCTTTAAATGAATTAAGAAAGGTTAATATTGATACAACTATCAGTGGCAAAGAACTTATAACGTCATCATCTGATCCAAGAATTCAATGATCACCACATTCATCACAGATAAAGTGCAAATACGAACTAGAGATATATAATTCAAAGTGAATAGTTTAGACTCCTGATGAAGGCGTGGTCCTTGCAAAGTTATGGATCACTACCAATGTAATCATTGGTGATGACTAGAAGAATTAAACTTTTTAAAAGTTTATCGTTGATTACTACAACAAGCATTGGCCCATTGAAACTGTGTTAAAAATTTAAAAGTGATTACAATCACATTAAGTTCGTGTCAATAGTAAATAAATTTTCTACATACTATAATAATTTTTATTTTAATTGTCAAAGCGGTTGAAATGACGAAAATGTGTTAGAGAATGATGCATTGAAAATGTAAAAAATCAACAATAATAACAAAGACTTTAAATATATGCATGTGTAGAGGTTATCAGAGAGTATAAAAAATATGTTTCACAATCAGTTGGTTATCACTTTAACAAAAAGACAAAGACATTTAAATCAAAGGGGCACACTTCTAGCTCAAATTAAAATATGAGTATTGATGTTGACGACTATAAAGTTCTTATTCATCCAATAGGACAAAAGGCGGTGAAGAGAAAGGGCAAATCTAAAATCAGAAAAAATGACAAAACGAAACAAAGTATCACAGATTGATAAGAAATAAAAAAAAATATCAAATATAAAAAATCATTTTGCGAGAGCTGAGATCCTTCACGAGGATTATAAAATTCTTATAAAAGATACCAGTGAAATGACACTGAAACAAATTCGTATATATAAGAAAATAGTTTTAAAAAAAAGTAAACTCTAATATAATTTATATATTGTTATAATTTCTATATTTTATTCAATATACTACCGCATTTGTGTAATTTTTCATAATTATATGGATTTAATAAATAATTGTTAAAAATTAATCATTAAAAAAAGAGTCATTACAAATTAATTATTATATTATCTATATATAATATAAAATGTAAATAAAGAGTGAAACTCAGTGAAAACCACAGAGGAACTCAAAAATGGATTTCACCGGTTAGAGATGCTCTAATAACTTTATGATTTTCAATTTGTAAGTTCAATGTGGTTCATGATCTG
>JBAMHZ010325423.1:0-12845 GCA_037177395.1 Alpinia galanga
CTTTGCCAACACCATGTTGGACTTTACCATGCCAAGCCTTCATGCTTGGACTTTCCTTTGCCAAGTAACCATACTTGGACTTCTCCAATTGCCAAGTCACCATACTTGGACTTGCCACCAAGACACATATGGTCAAACTATATTGTCAACACAAGATGTCGAACACATTGTCAAACATTAAAAGTCAACTCAAGCTCAACTCGAGTATGGTCAATCGTGACTTGGGCTAATTGCACCAACATCTAGTTCTCTTTTGAATTGTTGAGAAGGTATAAGAGTTGAAGAGAAAGAAGAAAAAAAACTGTAGTTGTAAATCAAAACAATCATAGAATGTTTACTATTTAGATAATCTTCTCCTTTATTTTCAATGCTATAGATTCTTGCAAAAGCGATACAAAAGCCTAATGCAGAATCCATCTGGAGCCAAACAATTTAGGCTGAAAAAGAAACCACAGAATCAGTCCTTCATTTGTCAACCTTCAAATGCTAATGCATTTTCTCAGCTCCCTGCTAATGAACAAAGAGTAAAACTGAGAGATTTTGCTGCTCCGAGCACTTCGGTGATCGACTTGAACCGGGTCTTGTCTCCGGTAACTAGTGCAATCTCACACTGCATGATCGAATGAGTTACGATGCCAGTAAGCAACGAAATCATGTATTTTGTACTGACAATGGATGTTCTCATGGTATATAGGTTGGTGAGGATATGGATGAGTACCCATTAAGCTTCAAAGCAGAGCCTGCAAAGGCTGATAAACTGAGGAAGAGCTTAGCGGAAAGCAATACTGCTGCTAATGATCTCAACCTTTCGATCTGTCGAGATGTTGTCCATGAACCATCAAACAAGGTGGCGAACAGAAAGATTACATGGCAAGATCAGTTAGCTTTGCGGGTGTAGGCTATTCTTCTATGGCATAAAGGGCGAAAAATCTGTGCCCTTGACTGATTTAATTTATGCTTGATGGAAATATTTGTGTAAAGGAAGGCTAGAGACAGGCATTTTATCTTATAAATGGAACTTTTTAGAACTTGGGAATGATTTTTTTTGTCATTCCTTTTGTAGATTGTTTGATGGATTGAGTTTAAAAAATCTGTGCTGATAACATAAGTGTTCTTAGGATTGATAACTAATAAGGAATTAAGAGGTATAATTTTGTTTTGGAAAGACAACTGAATTCTGTGATTGGTAGAATATGTAGAATTGTTTTTGCTATTGGTTTCAAAATACTATTGCAGTGTGTATTTTCAGATTTTGGTTGTTTAAATTGTAAGCTGTCTATTGCTTAATCATCTTTGTATGAACTGCATAAAAGATTTTAAATTTGAATAAATATTTTATAAATCCAAATTATAGAGAAAAAAATTTTACAGAAAAAAGTCGATGAATGTTCTTTTTATGGAAAATGTTTTTATTTATTTTTTAGATTCTCTATATAAAAATTATTAATATTTTTTTTAGGTCGGCTTTTACTGTTCAGCTTGGCCCGGTCCATTTAAAGTCGACGCCCTGTTTGAAGACACTCGCGATGCGGTCCCGTCTCGCCATCCATTGCGATTCTATCCTCATTTCTGGATACCGTCTCTTCCCTAGCCCTCCTCGGTCTCGCTCTCTCTCCACTCTTTAAGGGCTGCTTCTTGCTCGCCAATGGCTTCCAGGAGTGCTTTGTTGAGTGCGCTGACGCCACCTTTGCAGAGATCCTCATGTGAGTAAAGGTTTGCGTTTGTTTGTTTACTTTTTTTATTTAGTATTTGGGTTCGGTGATTCGCCCGCTTGATGTTTTCGATCCCATTTGTTTATTGTATGATTTCAAATTTTTGGGTATTCGCTTGTTTGATAGGTTTAGATCAAAACTATCTGATAATTTATTGCAACTATGGAAAATTGGTATGCTAAATTTTGACTTTTTGTTTTTTTTCTTCTTGTTTTTCTGGGTCATTTTAGTTTTCTTTTTCGCATCTTTATGCCTTTTATGGTTGATTTGTCCGCTGGACATGATTTCTTATTATGCCTCTAGAATTTCTCGCATATATTTCCTTAAAATTGACTTGCAATGAGGACAAGATGTTGTTTTTTCCAATATATTTCAGACCCTACTCAGGTCTGCTTCACCTTGGCATGCTTCATGAATTTCCCAGTTTTTTTTCAAATTCATAGCTAGATAATATTCAGAAACATCCTAACGTGGCTTCTGTAAGACAGTATATATTTAAGTTCTAGGAAGTAATGGAAGGATCCAGGATCTTTAAATTTGAGCCTTAGTATTGATCGAGAAGCCATCTCAAGTTCAGTGACTTCTGACCTTAGAAAATAACTTTGTCCACAAATGACCAAATTTGATGGGAGAAATCAAATCTGAACCCATTCCTTTATTATTATTATTATTATTATTCAAGTGTTTGAGCTTTGCCCGACTAATCTCAGAAGTAGATGGCCTTTTCTCTTGGTTCGTCTACCAGGTAAATTCGAAGCACAACTTATGCACACTCTGAAATGACTTTATTATTATTATTATTTTTATACTAACTGGTCCAAGTTAGAGGCAATTGGAATTGGTGATGAAACCATTTTGCTCAGCAATTCAATTAATTAAATGTTTATGGAGGGAACAATGACTCTTTGTTATTTTTATTTATGAGAACTAATTGAACAAGTAAAATATTTATGAGGGAAGAGTGCCTCTTTGTTGTTTTGTGTAGAAAAACCAGTTGAACAAGTAGCACATACAATAACCTAAGCCAGGAATGCTGAATAAAATTAAATTCTCAGCAAAGCCTCATTTTCTGTGTGATGGTGTAATGGAGTTCTAATGGATTTAAATTCATATTCCTAGCATAGGTGATTGTAGAGGTATGATAGATTGTACACGGTTATTAACCTTTTCCTGTAAAAAACAGCGGGGCAAATAGAATCATTCATTTTGCTGATGCAGTAATAATCTGATGGATTGTACTATAGTTTTTTTTCCTAAGGTAGGGCAAATTTCCCACACTGACCTCTAATCATAGTTTTTTCTCTCTATATATTTTTTAAGTGTGGCAAATTTCGCAAACTCACTGTTAATCATATACACTAGAGAAACTGAAGGAAACTAAATTCTCATCTTTTGGCAACCTGATATTTGAGCTTGCTGATAGAAGGTCATGATATAAGCGTATCTGGTCAAAACATCTTCATTTTCACCTCATAAAGACATGTATTATAATGCCTGTGGTTTTTTGACTGATCTCTATGTCAAGTTTAGACTTGCATTTTTCAAGTTAATTTTATTTCAAATAATCTCTCCGTCTTTATTTCAAACTTGCACTTTTCTTTTTCTTTTCAGTAAATCCAATAAGTATATGTGATGAATTCAATTGTATAAGAGCATGCCTTCACAGGCAGTCTGATCTTGTGCTGTTAATTTTCTTAGTGACACATCCTATGAAAAATTCTACATCCTTGAGCACTGGATTTGATCTTCTTATGGTCTTATCAACGTGATTACTTATTTTTCAGGCTGCCTATCAAATGAAAGTTTTGCACAACGTTTATCATGGACTTCTAGCAGAAGAGGACAAAAAATGAAGCCCCTGCGTGTATATGGCTTGTTTGGGGGTAAAAAGGACAAGAAAGAAGATGATGATGCACCATCAAAGGTCACTGGATTGTTGTGTTAATGTTGGTGTATTTGAGAAATTAAAAAGGCAATTGTCATATTGTCTGCTCAACCATTAATTTAATTTTCAAGCATTCAAACATGTGCATTTACTGCTTAATTACACTCAAGTTATAGTTTAATCTCTCCAGCTTAAATTAACTCATACAAGTTTTGAAAATAATAAATGAAATGCTTAATGAATTGAAGGAAAAAATCAGGACACAACAGTGAAAAATCTCCTTTTTATGGTTTTTCTTACCTCTTGGGCACAATAGTGAACATCTGTCTTGTTATGATTTTCCTTTCCTCTTCACTCTTGTGAGTTCGGATTAAGCCTCTTTTCCCTCAACTTTTTGGAGATAATCTGGAAACGTCACAAAAATTCTTGTGTTTTTGTTAAGCAGTGGATCATCATTGTCAATTGCATTTTACTGTTCAATGATTTGGCTATGTTATTGCTCCTGATATCTGACATCAAACAGGACTATGCTTGCTCTCTTCCTTCTCCTTGTCTTCTTTTGAATGATTTGTAATGATATGTGCATTTTGGAATCAATGTACACCATCCTCTTTAATCGTCTACCAGGAAATTATCCTGGCTGTTGCGACAATGTTAGCTATGGCATCTTTCTTGACTCATGTAATCATTGCTCGTTCACGATAGCAAGTGGTATTAATATTCTTCTGTCATTTTTGTTGCTGAACCAGGCTTTACCTTTGTTCTAAATTTCCTGCCACGTCATCCCATGCCATCTGCGTCTTCTCATAGTCCAAGCATGGCCAGCCATCTGGAAAACCTTGGTCTTGTTTCTAAGGTTCTGTATTACATTCTTACTTTCTGACATTAGGAGTGGATCCTCTATTGTTTCTACCACACATTTGCAATATTTTAAGTTCAATTGGAAACTTGCTTGTTCTTTTGTGCTACATTGCTTCAATAAAGAACTCGTTACTTGTACTCTACTCTTCCTTTCTCATTTATTCTTTCCATATTTTCCCTTGCATCTCATTGTGAATATGTTGTGGACCTGAAGAGTGTCTCTGGTTCAACTTGACATTTTATTTGTATTATAGGCAGGTATTCTGGGAAACATGCAAAATTTGTTTGAGACTGCTAAGAAAGCACAAATGGTAGTTCAAGTAGAAGCTGTTCGATTACAGAAGGAGCTTGAAGCGTATGGACTGTCTACTATTTACCTAGTTTTTTGTTTTCTTGTGAGCTCTTACACTTGTCCTTTCCCATTTCTTTTGTAGAGCGGAATTTGATGGCTATTGTGAAGGTGAGCTAATAAAGGTATGTTTTGCTGGTTGTCGTTTTCTTCCTAGCAAATCCTCATGTGCACTGGTATATTTGACAGCATTTTCCCAATTGTCTTGACTATAATTTCTAACTAGATACTTTTCCTTCAATTAAATGGTAACATAAATATTTGTTTTGTCTAATTTTATTTATTGTGAAAGTACTATCGCAAGTTCTGTACTAATTTGGTTGGGGGAAATTGGAACAAGCCTAAATGATATCTCCATATTATTTTTTCCCAGTAAAAAACAAAAATGAAGAAAGCATGAATATGAAAACTGACGTACTTCTGGTTGCTTCATATCACTGCCAAGATATTCCCATCAGCATATATTTTCATCAATTGTGCAAAAATAGAATGGTGAAAAAAACAATTCTCATTTCTCTGTTTCCAAACAGCATAGATCTTACTTTCTTTGTCATTATCCTTCTGGTATTTGACATACATAATTATCCTATGCCCAACAATTTAATATATGCAATATGTTCATCTCCAAACTAAACTTAGAATTGTTGGGTTGAAGGTTATTCTACTACCACTTAGTGGTATCAACACTTGAATATCTTCCTCAGAATTCTACCAAAGGTCCTAATTTGCCGTTTCATATCGCCTATAATACATTGTGACTGGTTCTGCTGGAATGCGGAAGTAATCTCAGTGCAGAGATGCTATGTGAGACCTTTGTTCTCTGGTAGTCCAACAATTACATTGTCATAAAAGAGACAAATATAGATGCAAAAAAAAAAAAAAAAAAAAGGATCAAGCGATAGAGACCTCTTGGCCAAGTGTTATAGACACAGGATCAAGCTGCATTTGTGCGTGTAGTAGTGGTCAAAACACTAAATCTCCTTGGATTTGTTGAGAGAAGAGAACTGTAGTCATATCCTCTTAAAGAGGCAGTAAAGGATAAGAAAGACTAAAGGAAAAGAAATTATGTGATCAAACTTGCTTGATTCCTTGAAATCTTACATATGTAATAGTCATCTCAAAAATTGATCCTATAAACTTAACCTCCAAGAATTTTATTTGAATTTCTCCAATAACATAATCCATTCTAACAACCATGGTGGATCCAATTTTGATTAAAACTAAATACCATATTGACACAAGTGATCCTTCAAATAAAACTCAAAATGTCTAAATTAGATATACTTATTTACTCTTAATCATTGGTTATGAGGTATCCCAGTTAATCATTGGTGTGATAGAGATTTCACATGAACACCAAAGGATGTTTAATAGACTTGCAAGGATGGTTTGAACTTGATTGGTTGAGAAAATATCAACGAAATATGCTTTGACTTAGAAAATCTGACAACTGTCCTTAGCAGTTAGATTCCTCCACTGCTTATTAAATTCCAAGGTGGTGTTTCAGAGGTATCTTATTACTTTCTGCCAGCTCCACCACTGCTGACATTGATCATTTGGCCTCATGTCGCTGGCTTCACCATGCCTAAACCATGAAGCAACTGATTCAATTGATGTTAGTATACCTTGGCAATGTATCCTTTATATCAATCCACACTTCTGTATGTAATATTCAATTACTTATTCTTTAATACATAGTTTAAGAAACTCGATCTAGGTTGTAAAAATGTTCAAGCCTTTGGTTCTTGAGTTTTCAAATTCATTTCCTTGAATAAGTAAAAAGAACTTTGGATGCTTTGTTAAAATTCATCGTTGAACTCTGTAATACTGTGGATCATCAAACACATATCTACCAAGCATCTCAAATTTCAGGATGGCAAGTCCAATATCATAGTCGAATGCAACCAAACATTTTAAGTAACTGTGAGGCAGCAAGTTTTCCATAGACATATAGTTTCTAATAATTTGTTATATGCATGATGAAAGGCAATTGAAGAACCACCAATTTAAGATTTATTTTATGCTTTCTCTACTGTTTGTTTGCTCCCCTTTACTGCATTTCTGCAGTTGGAGTCTACACCAATTCACAAATTATTGCTTTGATATGCCAGGCAACACTTTCTGGGAATCAGCAACCCATATGCATTGAAATCACAGAAACTGCCATGGAGTTAGGTCCTGAAGTAAGTCACTCTTTTGCTACCAATTGAGTGTGATTGTTTTGGTTTGAAGGTTTTCCAACTTGGACAAGCTGTTTGTTCTGGTTTTCAATTATTGCATTCTTTATGTTTCTTGAACCTCGTGATGTTAGTGCAAGATTATCCATGATATGCTTGATCTGACTTGTACCTACACCCCATTGTTCTAATGTTTCAAGATAGCAGTACTGAACCGTAAACCCTAAGTCCAAGCAAAAAAAACATAACTTGCAGGAGCTCTCCTTGTTGGTGACTGAAGCATACAAGGACGCCCATCAGAAAAGCGTTCAGGTTTTTCTATTTTCTTACCGTTAGTATGCAACTTAGTATCCAATATCTGGCAAATTGTCCGAACTAAAAGATAAATATATCCTTCACTTCCAGGGCATGAAAGAGAGAATGAGCAATCTTGCCCAGAGTTTGGGTATGCCACCAGGTCTGAGTGAAGGGCTGCAGCAGTGAGGAGGGGGAGTTTCCACTGTTTGCACTGATTTTGTACCGTACATAAGGAGGCCATGTCCGAGAGCTTGAGGTTCTTATTGCGAAAGCGAAAGTCTGGGCCATGTACAACTAATGCTTCTTAACTTGATTGTCGAACAAATTAAACTGATTTCTCTCCAATTTAGAATTTTGTAATCATTCTAATTTGGGATTGGTTTCCAATTCCAACTGGAATTAGGGTTTGATTTCAAAAAGGCCTCTGTCTGTTATGCGCGCGCAAAAAACGAGGAGTTTGAATTTTTCCCGCTACGATCACGAGTTCTATATATACTGCTGTCTGGCAGGGCGTGGCTTGGATCTTCAATCGGTGGTCTCTTCTTCCTCCCTCCTGGTTTCAGCCAAAAGCAAGCAGAGAAGGAGATCGGAGAGCAGAAGGGCATGGCGTCGCGTTCTGAGGTGGTTTTGTTCGGCGACTCCCTCACGCAGGGCTCGTTTCGGGACGGCAGATGGGGCGCCGCTCTCTCCCACCACTTGTCTCGATCGGTGCGTCTCCTCTTTTCCGATCGGTTCATTTCCATTTCCTTTTAATTTCTGATGATATATGCGATCGATCTAGATCTAAAAGTCTGTATCTCGTGCAGGCGAATGTGTTGCCCCGAGGTTACAGCGGCTACAACACCCGGCAGGCGCTGATGGTGATCCATCAGGCCATGGAAGGCGTCGATTCGCCGGCCGCTTTCACGGTCTTCTTCGGCGCCAACGATGCGGCTCTCCCTGATCGGAGCGCGGCCTCCGTGCACGTGCCCCTCTTCGAGTACACCATTAACCTGCGTGCCATCTGCGCCTTCATCAAGGTACGTAGATTGCTCGATCTCGAAATCTCAAAACCAGTTTTTTTTTTTTTTTTTTAATATTTCAAAACCACATTCATGTTCCTATAATCTCTCCTAATTTGCAAAACCTAAATCTGAGCCAACTTCAGGCAAAATGGCCTTCGACTTTGGTGATTCTCATCACACCGCCTCCGATCGACGAAGAAGGTCGTCTCCGGTAAGTAATAATAAATATATCGACATCTACCAGATCCATATATTTCTACAATAACATCGAATGATTGATTTTATGCAGATTCCCTTACGGAAACAGATCAGGCCTACCCGAAAGAACCAATGCGGCCGCGGGAACCTACGCGAAAGCATGCATTACCGTCGCCAAACAACTTGGCCTCCCCGTCATTGACATATGGACCGAGATGCAACAATTTTCAAACTGGGAGAAGACATTTCTGTGGTAATCATTCATCTCCTTCCTCAAAATTCTCATAATGGACATTCCACTTTCGATTTAGATTGCAATTGAATTGCCGTATTTGCAGGGACGGATTGCACTTCACAGCTCTTGGAAACCATTTACTGTTTCACGAGGTGCTTAAGGCACTTAGGAACCATGGAGTAGTTGATTATTGACTTTTTTTTCAGACTTCGTATTCATTTAATTATATTTACTTATTTGGTATTTCTTATTATTATTATTATTAAGAAATAAAAATTTTTCATATATTTTTCTTTTGTTTCCACAAGTCAAAACACCTGAATTTGAAATTAATTATAGCCGTAAATTTTTTCCTTTTCTTTTTTTTGTCCTTCTCTTTTGCATTCATATATTTGGGTACTTGTGCTATCAATTGCGGGGACATGTCTATTGTTGGTGATCAAGACTATACATTGGGAGTCAAATTTTTTGCCTTTTATGCATTTATTTATCATCCAGAAGAAAAATCAATTAGATGTCTAGACGTCCCTATTTTTGGAAAAATAATCCAAAAATTGGTTGATCTCTTGATCCTCTTTTTCTCCCAACTTATCTTCTTCGATATTTTTTCTGTCTTTTTCCCCCCCAAATTATGAAGGTGGTGTGTCACCCACATGGACTTGGAAAGAGATGGCGATATCGATCTAGAACCAAACAAAAAAAAAAAAATCTAGTCTTTATTAGGAGTCTTACACATGCATTGACGAAACCATAAGCTTCCAGCACCAGTCCTGTAACTCACACGTCATGCTCACTTAAATTTGAATTTTATTAGTCGTAGGCTAGCGTAGTCTTATTAAGATTTAAAAGAATAAGAGATTAATTTTTGAATTTTATTGTCAGACTATATTTTGTATTTCTACACTGGTCATTTAGGATTTTGATTTATTCTCATAGGTTTTACATTTTTTTAAATTTGAATTTTATTTTATTTTATAATCTATAGATTATCTATCTGTATATATTTATATTTATATTTATTGATTTTAAGGCGGATGGAATATATATAATTGTCTATATTGTTATCTATAATCATTCAACTGGATTTGCAATTGGTAGCTTAAGGATAAGACAGATGCTCAAGAGGCTAACGGATAACGATTGTGTGGACCTTCTCATAATTAAGTATTTTATTCAACTTTATTGATTCCAATATGAAGAAAATAAAATAATTGGTAAAAGTTATAATTATTCATAGCCATTCGATTGGATTTGCAACTGCCCATGCACCACAAATTAAGGATAAAATCCAACGAGCGGGCACACCAAGCACCCTGGACCATCGCATAAATTTTGCGAAAAAGTCACTATAATTTTTTAAAATAATATTTTATTTTTATTCTAAAAATACGTTTCAAAACTATTCTAATGTATAATAATAAATTAGTTTAAAATTTTTATAATATAGAATTAATTTGATCAAGATTGTTTCGTTAAGTAAAACTTCTACATTGTAATAATAATTTTGAATAAATTTAGTATAATATTATTGAAGTAAATTTGATATGTTAAAATGATTTTGAGTAAGTTAGGAAATAATATTTTTGACGAAATAAAAATATTTTTTTCACTTTATATTATATTAATATTACAAAAATATCATATTGATCAAATCCTATGAAATCTACCCCTAAAATAATTTTGTGGGCATTAAGAAAAGTCACGCATTAGTCAAGATAAATCGATATCAAGAAAAATGACCTTCTCAACTTCATTCTTTTTCTTCTGTTTTTTTCCTTTCTTGACTACTAACTTTCATAAACTTACTTCTCTTCTTATCTCTCATTCGTGCATATACTTTTATAAATAAATAAAAAAGTCAAGGTAACAAGAGAAATACAATACGTTTTATCAAATTCAAATCTAGAACACTAAAAGCCACTTGGGATGAACTCATTCGCTTAAGAATTAAGAAAAAAAAATATCGGGAGAAATGTCCTTGTCAACTTTAGTGGATGGTGTGGCCAATCTTCAAGTTGATGGATTCAGATCTAGATGATGAAGAAATTACGTTATAAAATAATTTAAAAAAAGAAAAAGTTTGATCAAATCTACCAACAATGCATGATTGACACAGTGGCAGCTTTGGTTAGACAAAGGCAATGACAATAATTGAGGAGATATTTTTCGAGGATGTGGCCAAAAATAAAATTATTTTTTGATGTTAAAAAACCATGCTATTATAAATATTTTTTTTTATTTATAAAATTAATCGCTTAGTAATTCTAACTTAAAATTGCTATATAATCTTTTTTCTAGAATATATATATATATATACACACGTGAATATATTTGCTATTTATTGTTCAATTGTTTGTATATTATAGTTCAATTCTTAAACTCGAGAGAATTGAATAGTAAATAATAAAGATATTCATGGGTACTTACAGATAAATTATATATATAGATATAAAATAAAAGGTATTTGATAAACAAGTATTAGGTGCCACCATTACCCGATGACTATAATAATAAAAAGACATGCATTATGATCGAAAATGATTAGTCTGATTGAAACAAGCAAACTCATTTCTATTCACCATTTTTAAAAGTAGGCTCAACATGAATTTTCATGATAGGAATATATAAACAAATTTGGCCCCCATTAAATTTTTTTTTTTTTTTTACAATTAGTGTATCAAAAGTAAAAGTAGAATCTATGCATTGTATTCATCGATTTAAACAAAAAACGATAAAGTCCTAAGAAAAATTATATGAAAAATTTTAGGAAAAAAAAAATTAGTATGATATATGTTAAACTAATTAAGGATATGTACGAAAAAATAACGATTAGAATGAAGACTTTAGATATATTAACTGAAGCATTTTAAATAAAAATAAGATTATATTAAGGATCAACTTTAAATCTCTATTTTTTTACATTAATCAGGAGCAATTTCACTGAACGCATTCAAGACAAAGTACCATGGTACTTGTTATTTGCAGATGATATTGCTTTGGTAAATGAATAAATATTAAATTAGAATCTCGGTGAAAAAAATTAAAAGTGAAAGATTTTAGACTTAGTAGAGTAAAGACAAAATATATGAAATTTAAATTTAGTAATATTAGACGTAATGCAATAAATGTTAAGATGGGAGATGATGAATTATCTAAAATTGAAAGTTTTAAATATTTAGAATTATTTTTGCAAGATAATGGAGAGATTGAGAAAGATATCTTATATAGAATATAAGTGAAATGATTGAAATGCAGGAGAGCGTCAGATGTTTTATATAATCCTAAATTACTTCTAAAACTTAACGAGAAATTATATAAAATGACGGTTAGACCTGTTATATTGTATAACGATGAATGTTACACTATGACTCAAGTACATCAGTAAAAGATGAGAAAATTATAGATATGAGGATGTCAAAATGGCGAGGATGAACAGAATAAGAAATAAGAGCATTTGAGAAAAAAGTCAAAATTACATCTATCGAGAAAAAACTCTAAGAGACACATTTAAGGTGATACAGATATATACTTACATGACTAATATGCGATGTGAAAATATGACAAATATGTCTGTCTATTAAATGAGGAAGAGAAATATCAAAAAAGAAATTGATTAGTAATAATAAAATAAGATAAAATTTAATTATTATTATAATTGGAATATCGAAATATCCCAACTATGGTCCAACGAGAAGATAACATTGTTTTTTGCCATTTAGTTGGAAAAATTAGAAGTTGAATTAATTAATTTCATATTATTTTTAGTATTTCATGTTAATGAGTTGTCATTGTTTATCGTATTCCCCTCCTCCATGGGACCTGGGCATGTGCAAACAATGAGCCAGTGGACTAACTACAGTGAGACAGTGCCAGCACAGAGATAACGCTGTCCCATTCATTTTCCAGTCCCACCCTCACGCTAGCTACTAGCTAGGGATATTCACAAATCAACCTTCAAGATTAATCCAATCGTTAAATATTAATGCGGCTTAGATTTTTTACTTCGTAATTATGAAATGAAAATGAGTTTTTTCTAAGTTGTAACAGTAAAGATCTTTAGTCTTTTTCTCTGTCAAAGTTAACACTAGATCAGACAGTCGTTGATTTTTCGACTAACGACCCTTCAA
>JBAMHZ010325747.1:0-12840 GCA_037177395.1 Alpinia galanga
TAGGCCAACTAGTTCATTGCTTCTTTCAACATGTTGAAAGGATGACCTCGTCATTTACACTTTAACACAAGTCTCACACTTGTGTTTCGGATCAAGGTAGAATGTAGATATATTTTGTATGTTAATTAATCTTTGCAGCACATTATAGTTAACAAGTTTTAATCTACCATGTCAAAAACATGAAGACTCAAGCATATAGGTGGAAGAGCTTTAATTTTTATTAACCTTAGGCCTAATGGTCATTACACTGAGCTTAAATAGTTCATATATTATATAACCCTTCCCTATAAATATTCCATTTTTGGACAGTATAATCCTGTCCGACTCTAATACAATGTGAAAGTCATGCTTGCTTAAAAGTGATATGGATACCAGATTCTCCTAAACATCCAGAACATACAACACATTATTCAGGGTGAGTTCCTTGCCCGAGGTTATCTTTAGCACCACTTTCCCTAGGCCCATGATGTCCAAGGTTGCTGAGTCCCCCATGTACAGCTTCTCCCTTTAACTTCTTCAAAGTTGTGGAGTAGTCCCTTGTTGCAGCACACATGTCGGGTTGTACCAGTATCCATCTACCATTGTCATGAGTTTGAACCCATTAGGTTCATCTCAGAGATCACCATACAGAGATCGTCCACTTCTGGACCCTCGTTCAAGTTGGCCTCCTACTTCTTCTTTGGCTTTCTGTACTCTGAAGATTTGTGACCGACTCGGTCACAGTTGAAGCACTTCCTAGAGAATTTCTTCTTACTGACGCCTCCTCTGGGTCCCATCTTGAAAGATTTGGAATTCTTCCCTTTCAAGGTTTGACTGTGTTTGACCATATTGGCTTTCATAGTATACTAAGAGAACATCTTCCTCTCTGAACTCTTATTGTCTTCCTTGATTTGAAGCTGAACAACAAGTTCCTCCACATTTATCTCCTTTCACTTATGCTTCAAGTAGTTCTTAAAGTCTTTTTACCCGAGAGGTAGCTTCTCTATGATAGCTGACACCTGGAAAGTTTGACTCAGAATCATACTTTCTGAGTGAATTTCATGCAGAATCATCTGAAGCTCCTGAAGTTAGCTGATTACCGTCTTGGAACCAACTATTTTGTAGTCTAGGAATCGGTCCATGATGAACTTCTTACCCCTCGCATCCTTCATCATGTACTTCTTGTCCAGGGACTCCCACATCTCTTTAGTTATTCTCTTCGTACTATACATAGCATATAGCGAGCCGGCAAGGTAGTTGAGGATGTAGTTTTGGCATAGAAACTCAGAATGAGTCCATGCCTCCACTGCAATGATGGTCTAGACATCAGTTACTTCCTCAGCTGGCTTGGAAGGTTCCTCGGTCAAGAATTAAGTCAGATATAGCATGGTCAAGTAGAAGAGCATCTTTTGCTTTGGAGGTTTAACCCAGTGAATTTCTCTTACTTTTTCCAATAATTGATTGAAACATTTCCAATCAGGATGGAGAAGATCGTCACTTGTTACTTTTTTCTGCTTAAGACAAACTCCTTTTATAGGAATATCTTCCCCAAGGCTAGCTAAATAAACACGAGTCACTTGAGTTTAAGTGCAATCCGAACCTAAATTACCACCTCCCCCACTGGCTCATGCGTGAGAGAGAGTCTCTCTGCATATATTTATTCACACTATACATGCTTGTAAAATAATATAAATCGACCATCAAACTTTGAAACTATCAATGTGGGACTAAAATTTCATACACAATAGAGTCTCCTTTATCTATTTCACCATTTTTCCATTCACATTTTCCAATAATTTTAAGGTTCCACTATTTTCCATGCCCTATTTTCATGGCAGTTCCACATACATTGAATCCTATTTTCCTTCTGTTATAGTCGACAATAGAACATTAGGTGCAGCTATCACTAGGAAAAAGACAACAAGTTAGTACTTCTAGCACAAGACATTACAATAACATACCTACTGGGATAAATGTATAATCTGCTATCCTCTTCTCAATAGTCTGGATTACATTATCTTTCGCTCGACGGAAAAATGTGCCTGTGCTTGTCCGGACCCTACATAATGAAGATACAAAATGTCAAGAAAAAGCTCTGAATTTTTTCTCATCGAACAGCTGTAATATGCTAACCTGCTGTCCTTACTCTTGCCATTAGTGATATCAACAACTGTTGACTTCTGCATATGAGGTTTTGCCAGCCTAATAAGATACTCACATTCTTCCTTGGACTGCAATTATATTGCACAAGAAAATTAAAATTTTAATACAAGCATTCACTTGTCAAACTTGAAATATACATATGTAGATTCATCCAAGCCACATAGGCCAACTAGAAAGATAAACTAATGAGAAGAGCCTCAAAAATATTTTCTTTTATTTGCTAATACCAAGTCAATAGGGCCAGTCTAGCAAAAGAACAAATATTGTAATGCTGGGAAAAAAATGTCCATGTTGACAGAACAATGGGAAGCGTAGCATAAATTCAAAATGCAATATGCAAAATAACTTGGAACCAGTCAAGATAATTGGTGATCATCATTCTACATAAAATTGTTCTTCATGTGGTCATTTAAAAGGAACTGCAAGGAAGATAAAAGACTGAGATGTAATGTCAAAAAACATTTTGAATGTGGTGCTGCATTGCTTTTGTCATTAAATCAGTTATTCAAACGTCTGACCATTTGATCTAAAACATGAGATGATATATAATTTAGGTAAGGCCGAGGTTCAAGCAGGTTTAAATGTTTCATATTTCTGTTCAAGCTCAACGAAACATGAAAAGCAAGCTTTGTCCAAGACTTATCTCGAACATAAACAATTTTCAAGCCATTCACACTTGAAAATAGGCCTAAAGGCTCAAAATTTCAGGTATCTTACACACGTGCTCGAACCCATGACTTCTATAAGATAAACCCGTGTGGAGCAAAAAATGATCTTTTCGGACCTTATGCCAATTACATAGTTGACGATGTTCCAAAGACCAGATTTCCTTGTAGAACAAAAAACTAACCAGGAAATTATGGTAGATAAACGCTCGCGGTTCCCAAGAGACGACCTCCGTCCACTGTGGCCTTCGATGCTCCAAACCCTCCCTTCACCATCGACTAACCGAATCAGGTCATCAGCCGACCCAAAAATTATCATCAAGAACAACAAATCAACCACCTACTGTTCACGCAGGAAGTTCTTGTGGAGGCGGGGGACGGAAGCGGCGTCGAAATGGAGGGGGAAGGAGAAGATGCCGAGGCCTAAATGCAGTAATACAAGCGGAAGGACGAGAAGCGTCAGAAGGACAAGGAAGTAGGCCGATTTAGAGGTCTTCCGACCGACGAACATGCGGGTGTACAACCGCCCCACTCGGGCGGCCCTCATTGCCAGCGACCGAAGTGACGACGCCATAGACTAACCTCGAACCTGCACTTTGCTCGCCGATCCTTGCCTCTATATTGAAGGGCAGTGAATCCAAGAATCGCAATGGAGAAGGAAAGCTGGAAAAAGGAGGATGTACTGGTGCCGATTTCCTTTGTTTCGTTAGCTCGCAGTAGTAGTACTGCGTCGGTGGGGCCTCAAGGATCTGCTGCTTTACCCGAGGTACCTTCCTAGTTCTTAGTCTAGTAAACTTACTCCTTACTGGTGGTAGTGCTGTTGTGTGTTTTGTAAATACAGTAAATCCTATTTAAGCTGTTTTGGTAGGTGGGAAATTTAAATATTTGTCAAATATTTATTTATTTATTTATTTTTAAAAAAAGCTATAAATATTCAGAAGTATGCCAACATATGCCAATGCTTTTGGGCCGACAACGAGAGAGCATTTGGATAATTTTAAAATTAACATTTTTTTAATTCAAAAATAACAATTGTTATGTACTTTACATAACAATTGTTATGTAAAATAAATTTAATAAAAATTTACTGTATATAAAGCACTTTCATATAATTTTTTTTTATAATTTCACTGTTTTAATATTGGAACAATTATTTAATGGTTGCTATAACTATTATAATAATTTTAATGGAAAATAGTTTTTTTATATATAAAAAATATTATATATATAAGACTGTTTGATACTAAGATATTAGGAGCGTCTTTTTAATTTTACCCAAATTAAAGGTTTAATTTTGAAAAAGAAGGAAGAGTGTCGGGGTAAAATGAAAGTTTGCCAATATAATGCCACAGAACTGCGGTGGCCTTTACTGACCAGCTTTCTTCGCCGCCTTTTCCACTTCCGTCGAGCAAGGTAGCGGGAAGAGGAGGGACCATGTCGTCCTCTTTTGGGTCCGTCGGCAGCGACGAGGCTGCGGCGAGGAGATCGTCTATCCCGTTCGATGACGAAGGCTACCTCGGCTATGACGGGGGCCTTCCCTCGCAGCGCTTCGACGCCTTCTCTTCGTTCTCCCCGGTCGCTTCTGGCGGACAAGAGACCGAGGACGATGCCGAAGATGCAATTGGAACTGTGGATGTTGGTTCAGGTGTCGGTGGAGTTGGAGGACTCGCTCACTCGCCTGAGGGATTTGGGTACGGCGTCGAGCCGATCTCGGATTTCTCGTCCGGGACGTCTCCCTTCTCGGCGCAGAATCTGAGCAGGGAGGGTTACGTGGAGGTAGATGATGGTGGAGTTTTCGTTTCGGACGGGCCGATCCTCCCTCCTCCTGAGGAGATCGATCAGGATGAGGGATTTCTTCTGCGAGAGTGGCGCCGGTGAGTGATCCTTCGTTTTGTTCGATCTACGTACTCATGTAGTGATTGTTTGCTTTATTGATTTTGCTTAAGGCTGCTTGTTATGCTTGGGTTTCAGCTTTGGAATTTCTTCCAAAGTGTGAAGTATGCAGTTTTTGTGCAGTTACGATTGAATTCAACTTATTCCTTTTTTTTAAAGAAAAAGTTGAAGAATAATAATTATCAAGTTATCAATACTTTTTGATAAAAAATGAAAAGAAACAAAGCACAAACATCTTGAACCAAATAATCTTTATTGTTTATGTTAAAGAACAATGAGAATTTAATAAAATCATAAAGTATCGCAATTCAAGAAGGATTTGACCTTTTGTAGGAAATCGTCTTTGAGTACAAGTTAAGCCAAAAAAAAACATTAAATATTTTATAACCAACTGGCATGCAAATTTTAACATCTGTATCTTATAGAGAAACCTATCATAGAATAAGTTAAAAGAGATTGCCTTTACTTCTGCTGAAGCTAAACACAACAATTTTATTTTCCTATAGAGAGGCTAAATACTGTTACCGTTGATTAACTATGCATGGCATGCTTATGATAAGTTGAAAACTAAAAGATGCTTTCCAATTGGTTTAGGTTATATAGATAGCAGTAGCTCAAAACCAAGTAATATTTCAAGTTTTGAAAGTTGCATCAGGTGCTTGTATTTTCTGGCGTTCATTTAGTTTTTATGTAATCTAGTTGCAAATGCATTATTGGAACCATCTTGAGGAATCCTGTATATACCTAATCTAGCAAATATGCAATGACGGCCATAAACAGGGCAAGCTAACTAGGAAAACATAGTGAGCTCGAGCACACTTTCAGCTTTTATTGGGCTTAATTGTACAAGAGTTAAAAATGAGCCAATAGAATGAACATAGTTTTGTCGAGTTTAATAGCATATTACACATAATTTTAAACAAATTGACTGGACCTATATATAGTTTGAAATTTGAATTGAATGATAATGTCATAATGTTCATAACAATCTTTGTAAAACAATGTATTCAAAATACCAGCTTAAATTTATATTGCAGTTCTAACTTCTAATGCAATGGATTACAATCAAATTCTAATTCCTAAAGACAAGTTATTTAAAAAGGTTACTTTGGTACACGAAACTCTCACTAATGTAGGATTTTGAAAAAAGATCGAGCCATAAAATACCAGTATTTGGGATCCTTACTACAAACTTAGGAAATAATAACATTATAGTGTCAATTTGAGCATTTCTGCAGTGCAGATTGGCAGTAAACAGGACGACCGATGAACATTAAGGAAACACTATCTTATTACTCCATTGATAGAATAGAAATAGGATTTAAACAACCATAATTGGATTTGCATTCAAAAGCCCAAAAATATTCTTTTATTCTCAAAGCTCCAAGTAAAAAATAATGTGAGATTTGTTGAAAGAGTTAATTTCCGTGAAAATATAGCCAGTTAAATTACACGGATGCTGCAGCTGCAAGCTTCAGAATAACCTTAGGATCTGAACCCAATGATGGGTTATGAAGGAGCTTGTAATTTCAATGAAAAGGTTGTTAGGTGAAAGCAAAGACTAATTGATGCAAAACAAATACTCTGTTAGAACAGAATGTGAAGAGGGGCTGGAAACCTTGAGATTCAATTTGTACAATGATAAAAATCAAACTATCAAATGCACAGACCAGAGCAAGGATTTGCAATGATACAATCTGCGATTCTGATGCAATTCAAAAACATAATACAGCTAATCATGTCTGATATACCTAGCATTCAAGAACAAAGAACCATATATATTGTCAAATATGTCTATTAATGAATTTGTTCGCAAACATTGTTTATAAACTTTTTTGTTTATAAGTTGTCCACGAGTGTTGCTTGTGGATATTATTGATAGAGTTAAGAGTCATTTCACATGCATATTTATGAACAGTGCATGAACTTTGGTTACAAATGTTGCTCTTGTTGTGTTAACTAGCATTGTTCATAAGTAGTTCATAAGTTTTTTTGCTGAACAATCTGAGCTCCACTCTGTGTTCCTGGCCTACAAATACATCCAAGCCTGTTCAGCATAAGTAAACATATCTAATGCGCTCAGTTCTTTCATCTTTCTTAATCAACCACAGATATCTGTATAGATATCGTGGCTAATTGCTGCTCTCTTATGTGTCAAATTGTCCTTAAGGCTTCTACGGCTCAGCTCAGCACAATTAGGTATATCACTATTTGCATGTTTGTTCAATGTGTATTGTTTGCATGTGTTATTCTCTCTTGATGCATTGTTTCCATTTGACCAGAGGCGCTTCTAGTGATATAACTAAGGATTTATATGCTGGTAAGATGAGAACTGAGATAGTTATATCACACTTAGTATTAGGTCTTGTGGACTTGTATTTGTTTATGATTAATATAACAGTACGTGATTAGTTTTAGGGTTGTGAATCAATGTTATGTCATAAGTTAACCTGGATTTACTAATATTGGACAGAAAGATGTTTAATACATTATGACTGATATCTGTTTTTGCATAAACAAAAGCCTATTGATTTCTCGCTGCCACATCTTTTCCTCTACTGCATTCACCTCCACCTTTTCTGGAGAAAATTGCGATAAAATTGTCTAATTGAATTCCACGCAGCCAAAATGCCATTCTTCTTGAGGAGAAAGAAAAGAAGGAAAAGGAGATGCGTAGCCAAATTATCATCGAAGCCGAAGAATACGTGAAAGCATTCTACGAAAAAAGGAAGCTGAACCGGGAAACCAACAAGCAACAGAACAGAGAAAGAGAAAAGGTAGACCGTGTTGTCCCTTTAAAGATGTACTTGATTCCTAACCATTTTTTTGCTCTCTGCTGTCACATTTCGTCTTCAGCTTTTCTTAGCCAACCAGGAGACCTTCCACGCCAACGCGGGCAAGCAATACTGGAAAGCGATATCGGAGTTGATCCCCCGGGAGATAGCAAATATCGAGAGAAAGAAAGGGAAGAAAGGGCAGGAGAAGCAGCCCTCCATCGTAGTCATTCGGGGACCCAAGCCTGGCAAACCCACTGACGTCGCTCGAATGCGTCAGATTTTAGTGAGACTGAAACACACGATGCCGCCTCACATGATGATGCCCTCTCCACCACAACCAACTACAACTAAAGATGGAGCACCAACTGTAAGTCCTGAAGCAAAACAAGCCTCTGCCACCAGCTCCAAGGAAACTCCTCCGGCTTGTCCAGAAGACCAGCAGCCGTAGAACCAGATCCACTTTAAGAATGCTGTTTGCAGTCAATAGCCAGGTGCATTTCTAATCACGAACATCATATCAAGTGGATGTGGATGCTGGGTGATTATTACCGTATATACATATGTATAAATGTTATCATAAAGGCTGTATACAGGTCTAGGGAATCCAATTTGTTGAAGTTGGGAGCATTCTTGGGTATGTATCTTTGGTTTTGGTATGTAGAGGTGGCAGTCCAGCTAGGCCACTTGTGATCCAGGAAATTTGAATCCTGTCAAATCTAGCTTGGTTCACAGGTTGGACCGACCAATGGCAGCTCAGCTTGCGAGCTAAATTAGGGTTTTTCTTCAATAATATCTTTTCACTCCTCCAACATCCTAAAGGCATTAATGTAGAAGACAAAAAAGAAAAGAAAAGAGGAAAAAACAAAGCAAAATCAAATGATCCTTTGGTTAAATGTGCTCAGACCTAGAACGAACATTTGATGACAATTAATAGTTTCTTCCATAGATCACATAACCGAATATAACACCAAAAGTTGAAATTAAGAAAAGTAGATCGACTAACATAAATTGTTCACAGGTAGCTACGTCTTAACCAAAAGTGATTTTCCTACCATTAAATGACTACTGTCCGCTGAAAAAAGACTTTGAAATGTTTGGTCTATCTCACCAGAAGATTTACTAACCAAAATCCAGAAACAGCTTCACTTTTCTGGCTGTTTTATCCTTTTTCCCTTCTATCTGAACCACCATCTTTGAACTGCAGATATGGGGCTGTTTAAGAAGGGGGCATACCGATAGATATACGGATTCACAATACGACCAATCCTCGCCCACACGCTTTGGTGATAACCAGAAGTAGCAGGAACATGGTACATGAGCTTCAGTAGCTGTATCAACAGTAGAGGGAGAACTAGTAACAGATAAAATGCCAACAATAATCTAAGAACTCTAACCGGGCATGTCACAATTCTTAAATGCCAGGAGAAGTTTAAGCAGAAAAACAAAAAATGGATGAGATTTGTCAGTTCCACATCAGAGTGCATCTTATATCAGATGTCGTCTAAGACATGTCCACATCAGTTTCCATGTCCAAATATGAACAAGAACTCTTCATAATTTGGATCAAGATATTCACCAATTCTGTGTCAGCAGGTCCAAATTTGAATTGATCAAAATGCTGAACTTACTTCTATCAACTTGATCAAAATTACTGACTAATTACAAGGTATTGTCTCTTATTTTCTTGTACTTGTTTTAAATACATAGTTATTTGAAATTATTCATCATAATATGTTTGATTAAGTGGACTTGTCTTTAAGTATTTGATATTAACCCGGAATGTGTTTGTGTAAATTATAGTAAACTGAGATCTGATATCAATTCTTACTGCAACGCCATTAGCTTATATCCGTATTGGCTTTTTAGCATTTGAAGCTATTCTACTGCTGAAGATTTTTATTCTCATCCTTAAAATACCCATCGGCATGAATCTCTTGACCAGCCTTCAATTGGATAAAGAGCTATCATGTTCAAATTGATTTTTAGCTTTCTCCCTAGCTTGCCAGAACAGTGTTCATTCAAAGAAAGAATGTCTCACTGCTTAGCCATTTGCTAATTATATTAGAAGAGTGAAATGACAGGGAATAGATGACAGAAAACAACTGACTTGCACCTAATCTAATATGCCTATTTCAAAGTCGCCTCACTAGAACATAACAGCTGGCTGAATTTTGTTATGCTGAACCATTGGTTATCTGTCTACTTGTTAACCTCAAATTAGAATATAGAAGATACTAACAGAAGTGTTGATAAAATGTCAGTTGCATGAAGGTAAATTCCTTGAACAAAATAGACTAAAATGTCAGTACCGGTTTTAATTGTTTTGGTATACGGTTCTTTTAAACCCAACTATTTGTGGTGGATACTGGATCTTATTCCATTCAACTCTAAGCAAGTAAAGGATAAAAATATTTATTGTAAACATAATGTCTATGTATTAATGTTTATGCCCAACAGAACTAACCTGCCAGTATATGAATGTCTGAATTATGTTGCGTTGCCACCTGAATCAAGCAAAATTAGTAACAATGTGGGTAGGATATAACGTGATCAAAACAGAAAGAAGAAAAAAAAGAATATAGTATATAGACTAACGAGAATAAAGATAAAATTAGAAGAAAGCCCAATCCGATCTCAGCGTTTGAACTTAGAATAGTCAATGCAGTTCCATTTGCCTCCACCCATACACAAGGTTCGTCCAAGTATTTCCTGTTCATGAAATGAGAATATATTATGACAATTTTAAGGAATATGCACTCGAATCTGCTCTAAGAAAATAATCAAGAAAATAAGCATGCTTTTGAATGACAGAGAAATTAGTAAAATGATGAAAAAAAATCAGTAATACTACTATGCATGACTAAAACCTTCAACAATACTATCTTGAAAGGCATGAAAAACATTTTGTTTTTCGTGATTCTTTAATAAAATAAGAAATTAAAGATGGAACTCTCGGTAAAAAATTAACCAAACTTCGGGAAAGCTTTCAACAGTATAGCTGCAAATGAGATTGTGAAACAGTAAACAAATCCGCACTGAGTTATTAATAACAATTCATCATCATCATCTGTGGAAATTACAGTTATTAGTTACACTTCATCCTCATCTCAATAATTCTGCAAGCCTAGAATTTTTATCAAGCCTTAATGTTGACTATGGAAGAAAATCTCCTGGATGTCTTAATCAATTGAAGGGTAGGTCACCGCTAGAAGGTGATTGCAGCTGGTTATCATTAAACATGTTTAAAGAGAATAATCAATTCACCTTCACAATTTCCCCAAGTGATTATTATTGCTAAGTATTAACTGAGTACGTATGAAATTGTGAAGTTTAGGATCTTACCTTACACAATTTACCTGGTCTTGATCTTCAATTTTGGACTCAACAGTTGATTAGCATCCTGTTTGTTCTGTATTAGTTCCATTTCTTTTAGTGTTTAATTTGTTTCATTAGTATCAGTTACTCTTGATGATTGGACCTAGAGTAAATTATACCTCTTAACTGAAGGTGCTTCTCTAATAATTATTTCAATCATGTTTATCCTTAATACCTACTACCAGATATTAAATACCAAGCCGTGTCAGGCGATACAGACAGAATTTATCATTCCGTCTACCGCTCGGCACAGTATAGGTGGTCGTAAGGTTGCAGGGGCGTCCCACAGCCTCCACAAAGGGCGCGGCGACGTCTTGCAACCTCCACGGGGGTGACGGCGAGACCGAAGCAGCAACCTGCGGTCACTGCGCCCCGCGCGCGTGGATGCTGCTAATTAACGGTTACTGTTTAATAATCAATTTCTCAAACTATAGTTTAAACTATAGACTTAATAATTAAAACTATATAATTTAATAATTAACTTCTAAACTATAGTTTAAATTATAATTAAATCAATTAAAATTTAATAAAATTATTTTATTAATTTAAAAAATATTTTATAAATTATTTTAAAATTTATTTTATTAATTTATATATTATGAATAATAATTTTATTATTATTAAAATTTATTTTATTTTTTTAAATCCTATTTAAATTAATTTCACTATTATAATTCTGCTGGTGTTTAGGTTTTTCAGCATTTATAATAATTTTTAGATTTTAATTATTCTATTAAAGGTTTTGCAATAATTTTCAGATTTTAAAAGATGGAAAACTTACAAGAAGATATAAGAAAAAAAGATATTGGATGGAATTATGGGAGGATGGTCAACCCAGACAAGATTACTGATGGAATATTATGCAACTTTTGTCAAAAAGTTACAAAGGGTGGGATAACAAGGCTCAAGCAACATCTTGTTGGAGGATTTAAAAATACAAGATCTTGTTCAAAAGCCCCAGCATGTGTTAAGCAAGAAATGAAAGATCACTTTGAAGAAAAGTTAGCCCAAAAAACTGTCATGGATTCCATACCTCACTTTGATGATGTTTTTGACATAGAAGAGCAAGGAGATGATATTGATTCACACTGTGATCCCTCTCGTGGAAAGCGGTCGATGTCTATTTCTTCCTCGGTCAACTCGTCAATATTACAGCCCAAAAAACCACGACAATTGGGTCCTATAAATGCTTTCTTTAAGCTGGACGCCAAGAATCAAGCTGGTAAAACACCCCAATTTAATGAAGTTCAGAAAAAATTGAGGTATGATGCGGTTCAAAAATTTGCAAGGTGGATGTATGATGCAGGGATCGCATTCAATGCGGTCACATATGACAGCTTCAAGCCAATGATCGAAGCAATTGGACAATATGGTCCTGGGATGAAACCACCTAGTTTCCATGAGGTGAGAGAACCTCTTTTAAAGGAGGAGATCAACCATACAAAGCTGATTTTGAAACAACATGAAGAGGAGATGGCGAAGAATGGTTGTACTCTAATGGCTGATGGGTGGAGAGATAGAAAGGGGAGATCACTTATCAATTTCTTGGTGAATACCCCAAAAGGCAGCATGTTTATTGAATCAGTTGATGCATCTAGCTACTCTCACACTGGTGAAAAGATGTTTGAGTTGCTTGACAAGTTTGTGCAAAAAGTCGGGGTGCATAATATTGTTCAAGTGGTCACCGACAGTGCATCAAATAATGTTTATGCTGGTGAGAAAATCTAACATACTAAGTTACATCATCTTTTAACTTTCATTAATTAGTTTGATTAACTAACCTATTATGCTCTTGTTCTTTACAGGAAAGAAGTTGATGGATAAATATCCAAACTTGTATTGGGCCCCGTGTGCGGCACATTGTTTGGATTTGATGTTTGAGGACATATTCAAAATGTCGGATTTAAAGAGGGCACTTGAACGGGCAATCACTGTTAATGGATATATTTACAACCGAACTATGTTGTTGAACATGATGAGAGAGTTCA
>JBAMHZ010325853.1:0-12835 GCA_037177395.1 Alpinia galanga
CAAGTTCTCATGGAGATGTAGCGGTCCTTGCCAAGACGTTACAGTCGGACTCTGTAACGCGAACTCTTGCATATTTAGCACTACATCCGAGTTCTGGAAATGTAGCGGTCCTTGCTGAGACGTTACAGTCGGACCCTGCAACGCGTTCCTTTCGGGGAACAACCTAGCATTAGCATAATAGTTTAGTGGATCCATTCATGAATATTTGCCGTAGTTTTACGCTGGCTGGCAACCTAACGCAACCCTCCTCCTTTATCCGGGCTTGGGACCGGCCATGATAGGTCATCATGGCCGAAGTTAAATAAAAAATTTAACTTAAATATTAAAAATTAAAAAAAAAACGTTGAAAATTAATTGTAATAGTAAGATTAATTTAATTAATTTTGATTATATAGGATTAAAAAATTTTAATAATATAAATATTATTATTCATAATATATATATAAAGAAATAAATTTCAAAATAAATTTATGAAATATTTTTAGATTAATGGGATAATTCTATTAAATTTTGATTGGTTTTATTTAAAACTATAGCTAGGAATTGATTTAAATTGTTAAGTTTTTAATTAAAATCTCATCCCACACAACAACCTTTGCGGAGGCGCACGACGGTGCGCCGCAGCCTCTACGACCCATGGTGTCGGATGTTGAACGACAAGCAGAACAGTAAGTTTCGTCTGTACCATCCGACATGAGTCAAGATTTAAAATCATGCCCATAAACACACGCTTAACAAGTCTAGTTGGTAAATTGAGTCTTTGTTTGAATTACAACAAGAAACATTCTTTAACTTCATCATCCAAAATGTTCTTGACCAAACAAAAATATTAAGTGTCAGCTGTCATCCATATTCTATTTCAAATATTCAATATGATTAGGATCATCTTAAATAATTAAAACAGCTGATTGATAAGCATCCTAAGTTTCTTGACAAGCACTAAAAAGGCAAATTCCAATGAGGTTTCTCTGATAAAGGTTACGCTGCAAATGCGAAGAAAAGTAATTATTCTATTAAGAATCTAAATAAACACCACTAAAGATGGCAAAGCCTTGCATAATTGTGATTGGAAATGCAAAATGCCTAAAAGAAAAAAAAATACAAACATACCCGTAATTCACGATTTACCACATCGTCATCACTGACTGATGAGTAGAGTGCACTAGTCAATGTTGTGCATGAGGTTGCATCAGGGATCATGCATTCACCGGAAGGCATACAGAGCATGGCAGTAGCATGCAGTTTGATATAAACATTCCCAGTAGGATCATGCATACTACTATGAGCTGCATTCAACCAAGCGGTCCCTCCTAAATCAAGAAAGAAAAGCTACTTAATATCAATCAAAGCAAGAAGGATAAGTCCCTTTATGATATGTATGAGCTGCTAGAGAAATAATATACCAAGTAAATTTTCAGAAACATAACAGTTGAAGCAAAATCATATTTCTCATTGGTTTTGAAAAATTCTGAATGGCATAGAAGAAATTTTGGGCATTTAAAAAAATATGAAACTGCTACATTAGTGGTCCTCCTCAGCTGTTCCTACCGAGGAGGGAGGTACATCGAACGGGTGCTAATGTGGGCTGCCTCAGCAAACCCAACATCCCAAGGGACCAACTCTCATTGGAAAAAGTCCACAAATACATCGTAGTTAGGGATTGACTCAGAGGTTTCTAAAAATATACGTGAACGCTCTACCACTGTACCATAGCCCAAGGGCTCGAAATTTTGGGCATTTGGGTTACCACATATCATAGTATTTGCAAATAATCCTCATACAATGTCATGTTCATCTCTTCGACAACTCTAGCTTTACACTTGAACATTAGATTGTACTTTCTTCTGCTTCATCCTCAGCTAGAGACAAATCCACTGCATTATGTTGCAAAAGCATCTAATATGACACTTCCAACAAATCTCTAACCTATAGAAAATTGAAACCAAGAATCTGAATTTCAAAAGTCACCAATCATTTTCTTTACTTTCTGTCTCGTACTAATAAAATCCATAGCAACGCCTCAATGTTGTGGGTGAGGACAGAACCAATCACACCTTGTGAAATGTTTTATGAGTCTGAGATAGTGTAAAATATATACGTGTCAGTAGGATTTTGGAGAAAACAAGGCTATGTTTGCTGTAATCAGTCAATCTCATATGGATCACTGGATATATAGCAGCTTCATCAGCGTGAACCCAATTCATCAGTGCCTTGCTTGATTTCAGGTTGGATTGATTGAATCCAACGTTGATTCCCTAGTCAAAATTCTGCTACCAATCATGTAAGCTTCCGATCATCTGCATGGCATTGTTCCACAAGAATGTGGCCACTGGAAAAGTCATTTGAGTATTTCTCCATCAAACTTCTCAGGGTCCTCCCTTTTCTTTCTAGCTATTGTTGATTTGTGACACATCAGGAAAGAAAAATGTAGCTCAGATGGTGTTTGATGAAAATTGATTTGTTGGTTCAATCTTTTAAGTATGGTACATAAATGAGCAGTCACCTAATTCCCCATCTATTACAATTCAAATAGATCCACTAGAGTCCACTGTATCTACTGAATAACCAGTGTTCCTGCCACCTGTTGCCAAGTTCACATTGTAACATTTACCCAATGAGCACAGATGTTTGCTCATCAATTTCACTCCAACAAACAAGGGTTTTAGATTTAGAATGCAAGGAAATGGACCAGATCACCTGAGGCTAAATAGATAGAAAAAAAAAACTTCTTCGCAAGTCAATGTCAATTTTCTGCTGTAAAAGAACATTTTAATCTCTTTCTGCTAATAAGATGATCAATGTTCAGGAATAAACTCCCTTTAGTAGCACAAGTCAAATACCATTGTCATTTACTCATATCACTTCTCCCAAATTATACAAGGCAGAAGCACTCATAAAAAACAACCAGCTTAAAATGTAAAAGAGTTAGTAGATTGGATCAAAAAAAACAAAATGGGGTGGGGATAGAGTTATAATGACAGGGAAAGATTGGCTTAACAAAGTTGTCAATATCAAAATCTGGACCGTAGAATTATCTGATCCTATGATTCAATCCAATTTAAAAGCTTGCCAAGACCAAATTAAAACTTCATTAAAGTTTCATTGCACTCCTAAAACCTTTCGTCTACCAGCAAAACCCATAGTGTCAACCCCTGATCTATGTCTGCACCTTTGAATCTCTGGACCACCTACCTTCGCATCTTGTTGCACCTCATATATTGTCTCATTCACTGCTTGAACTGCAAATCACATCATCACAGCCTTGTCACCAATCCACTGTCTCATTGGCTTCAAATGGAATCACTCAACAATCTTCCAACAAATGGGAGCACTCTTTCTAAGACTTGTTTGCGAACTACTCAAATAGTTTTAAGACTTTTAACCACTCAAATCACCGTAAAGCTAATTGCATAGCAAGTTTAGTCACTGATAAATAAGAAATGAATATATTCATATCATTCAGATTAAGCACATCATGCACATAGCTAAGCAGCAGACTTGAAAATGTGCATAGGATTGATATACTTAGTAAAAGTGTCAACGACGTATTTAGTGTTTCTACTGCTGCAGCGATAGCTCTATCCTTTTCTTCTGAAGAAAGCTCAGAAGGTGAAATAGCTCCATTCTCAAGTTCAAATTTAAGCCAATTCCGATAGGTTGCATCACATGCATAATACTCACGCTGATTGTAATGAGACAGAAATTTTAGTGTCATGAAAGAAATAATAATTATTGGCATAGGCAATGTCAACGGATAATAAGTGAGCAAACATACCCAATCTTTAAACTCTTCCAGATTCTCACTGACATCATCTTCTTCAAGAGAAAGTAGAGTTTCTTCAGGTTGTTTAAGTGGTTCAGCCAAGAAACTGAGTAACATATGCAGTCCAATAGGCAACTTAGGAACTCTTGACAAGGATATTAATGCAAGCTCCCTGAACAGTATGTTGCTGAAGAAGAAAAAATTATATCAAAGTCAAATATAGTACTTTTAAGCCCTAAATGCATCTCAGTGCATGTCTATGTTCAGAAAATGTACTCAATAAATTCTTGACAAAGAAAAAACAATGAGCTCGACTAGTGAAGGCTTGATCAGTGAGAGATAAAGATAACCTATGCAATAAAGCCCTTGTAAGAAGTTTTGCATTGATGATCTCAAAATCTCTTATGGTGGAAGGTGGAGAGAAACAGAGCCACTGAATAACAGTAGCTTTTTGAAGAGATTGCAGACGAAGCTGTTCCACAACATCAGACAATTTGCCATCATACCTATTAGGTTTTGTTTCCCGTGATCTCAAAAGTACCCTGCCATAATAATTAAATGTACAAGATTTTGTGAGCTTGTTTTTATATCATAAAATAACTTGCACAATAATAATGTTTTTTTGTGGCCTCACTTCTCTATAATCTCCTCAAAACAAGCTTTTGAGCCATCTTCCAACGAGAAAGGCAGATATTCCATACCCAATAGAAAGATCTTATACTTGACATGAACACTATCAGAACAAAAAAGCGATGAAAAAATTATGGAAGGAGGGTCAGTAAACTAAATACAGAAAACAAAATCAACAAAGAAAAGGTCAGGAAAAAATTACTCTGAAAATTTTTTATTAATCTCCATTAGTAGTTCAGGTAGTGCATGACAAAAACATATAGCAGCTACTAAGTGGACAACAGGGAAGAGAGATAGGGAGAAGAAATAAACATAGATATAATGAGACACATTCAGGTCACAGCAGACTCGCATATATTTACAATTATTGTTTAAAAAATGGCTGTAAATACTAAATTCAATCTTGGATCATACATTTTATGTCACACGTGGATGAATCAAACAGAATATGGAGACAATAGATACAAATGGAGATCATGTATCCCCAGGACAGCCACTATATAACCACCACACTATTTTTCCTCTTTCTTTGACTTTGTCTAAATTCGAAAGGAAAAAAAAAATACTAAGGAGATTTTGTCAAGGAAAAATGGAAGCAATTTTCAAGATTATAACAATCAACCCAAATGAAAAAGTAATCTCAACAACACTATTATCCTTTTGTGGATTGCTTTAAAAATATATGTATAAAGAGCCTCCAGAAAAGACGACAAATTCATTTATTTTCATCTGAAATTACTGGAGGATCAGCATGATACTTGTGACTGCAAAAATAACAAGCAAATAATGTAGAAAATCGGAAGGCACAAAGTTATTGAAATACAAAAAACATAGCTACAACTAAGTCAATTGAGGTCTAGTAAAATGCCACATGACTTGTACATTTTTATCCTGACGAATAAATAAGTTGTATCATATAAAGGATAAGTAGATAATCTACAAGTTCCAGTAACCAAATCATAATCCTTAGCCACTAAACGATGATCATGAACTTAAATGTAACAACTAGGTTATGTAACTTTCAGGATTACCTGCTATTTAACCTGAGCTCCATCATTTGGACAAAGAGATCCACACAAAGGTGACGGGCAAGCTGAGAGGCATATATTCCAACCAATTCCTCGTGTTGTTTAGAAAATAAAAACATAGCATACCTGTTATTACATGCAAGTTTAGGACGTTTTGGTTAATTGTTTATGCAAACAATCATGAAATGATCAACCTTTTTCCTCACTAAGGTCATCAAAAAAATTAGAAGAGGTTCATTTAGCAATGTCTCTGAAAAAGATAAGTCCACAACTCAGGAACAATAACAGAAACCAAGTTCTCCAGAAATCAATTTGTATATGGATCCGAGCCCAAGTTGAAATGTGGCACAGGTCGAATACAGCATATGTGTAGAGATCATCCTAAGGTAATTCCATAGGTTGTTTGTGGAGGTCATGGTGCTCAATCTAGTGAAGAAGGTGATTGGTGCCATTGAAGCAGCAACAGCAGCACCTTAATTTGTAAAATCTACATAGAAGAGCATATATAAACTTACATATGGAGTATGAGATCACCAACAACCATCAGCTTCTCCTTGAAGGCTTCCTTCATGTCATCATCAAGTAGATTACGAAGAACCAGGACTACATGTGCTCCAAAGCGAATCAGTTCAGGGTCTCCGTTAGGCCTGAGAGCAATATCTTATTAAGAATAAAACTATAACGCACAAAATATCTGTCTGGATGAAGGAGAGAACCTCAGAATATTTTGATCATCTTCTGCAGGGGATATCCAAGCCCATAGTAGCTCTAGAAGGTGTCCTATATCTCCTAGCATGAGATTTATCTACAGAGAATTAATTAGAGACTCAGGAGAATATGATAAACCCAATGCTACAGAAAAATAAACATCCACATAACTAATTTTCTTCCAATTGTTCTTGGTTCTTCATGTCTGGCTTTCTTTAGTACGATCCGTTTCCTAATTCTATTATTACTATAACTGGTCAATATCTTTTGCAATGTCTTTGATAGCTTAAATCTATACATCTAGCAACAGGTTTGGAGGTAGGAAAAGAATTGTCAAGCTTTGACCCTGTTTGCGAACAAGATGACTTGCACTAATATTATCTATTCATTCCAACAATACCTTTTCCAGCTTCTAGAATTTTCATATTTGTCCATCGGCCCATGTGTTCTATTAAGACTCAGATTAACCATTAATTGTAGGTCAGTTCGAACTTGTCCATCTCTACCTCTATAGAACAAGAGAGTTCCTAGAATAAAATAGTATGCTTTGGAGGGTTCTAGATCTACTTATATCTATTTCGCATATTCAAAAAATTATTCATGTCTAGAGATTGCCAGAGCAGAGCAATTATCCCTTACCTCGATTTGCCGATGTTGTTCTTTGCAGGCTCTAGAAACTGTTTCATTAACAACCTCACTGCAGTTACAAAAAAATAAACAGATCAGACAGAAGATGAAGGTTACAATGAGAAGACATGGTAGCATAAAACCTTGAATGAAGTTTTTGAAGTAGTGCAGGAAGATCCCGTGGTTGCTGATCAATTACATGACATGGCCAACTTTCTACTGTAGACCCATTTACATCATCTCCAAACTGTTTACCTTCCACTCTACCTTGTTGAGGTTGAAATAATTCTATGTCCACTTGGACATCAAGCCATGACTTTGCCATTGCCCAACAAGCAGACTATAACCACAAATAAATTTAAGTGAACTAAAAACTTCTAGACAATGAAAAGCAAGCAAACTACTAATCCCAGTGGAAAGCTACAAATTAAGTGACACGTTACAATAACCAAGAGATAAAAATAAAAAACAACTAGCTAATAATCAAGAATCTTGAAAAAAGATGAAATAGAAGTCGCAAAATCATTAAGTGTGCACAAAAACCTACCTCCCAGTCAGTACAGATTGGCAGCAAACGCCTCACGTTACTAGACTGTGCTGCATAGACAGCCATCTCATACCTTCCACCGTCCTGCTCTGCAATCTTCTGAAATTGTGTGCCAAAAAAAAGAATAAGTGGACAACACAAAACCATGACAATTTTAGACATTGCTATTCACATATACAAATGCCAAGCATTTATAAGTTAGAACCTTGTATATGCTATTCTATGTCTATCAACATGTCTGTGAACATGGCCACATCTGAAAGAGCATGTGCTACGATCCCATTCTAGTCAAGACTCCAGCACTTTAGAAAGTCCACTAGTATGTGAGATAAAAGAAGTTGGAATTTTTTAATAAATTTCTCAAGTCCTAGACAACCGGAAGGGTAAAGGAGGATAGTAGATCTGCAAGGGATCACATATCGACAAGGAGGACTCATGGCATTAGCAAGAAGCAAGAGGAGAACCGGCCGATGGTATATAGTGAGCGGCGAAAACTCACCCCCTTCGTGGAAAAAATTATACTGGAGATCCTACCCTCCAACTTCGGATCTCCCCGTCTGGGGGAGTACGATGGCACAAAAAATTCAGAGGAACACCTCTATAAGTTTGAGAATGTAATGCTATTGCATCATTTCTCGAACACCATCAAATGTTAGAGATACCCCAATGCTTTGTCCTTTCTCCAAACGAGTCTCCCTTGGTGCCTCTCTTGCTCTATCTTCTCTCCGAGACACGTAAATGTTCCATCTGACTAGAGGCCCTGCCCGATTCCTCCTGGGCGAGACTCCAAATATGGTTGTAAGTGAGGGTGCTTCCATCTGATCCTTTCTAATTCCCACTTCAAGCCCTAGCAATTGTTGCTCGAATGACCATATTCCCCATGATAAGCACAGAAATATTGAGTGAGAGGATTGTGAGGGACCCCACTATAACCTTCGGGTCGTCGAAGTACTTTGTGCTATTCGCAAACTTTGATATCTCTTTCCCGAGCGATACGAGGTTGACAAGAGGACTCGACCATTATGATAGTCATAGGCTTCCCTACAGTTATAATCGGAAAGGGTTTGTACTTCTCTAGCTTTAAGGGGGCCTAGCAGGGCTCACTGGCCTTCCTTGTCAAGTTCAACCCTGTAGATGGACCTTTCAGGTTTTAGCGAGCTTTCTGAGCTTCTTCCATATTAATGTACTTTTCTGCTCACCCTAATAACTCCTCGTATCCGCCCAGGGACTTCTTTACCAAGGACCGAAAGAAGACCCCATCCCGCAAGCCTTGAGAGATGGCCGTCATCAGGCCTTCAAGAGCAGCTGTGGGAACCTCTAGAGCAGCCCTGGTGAATCGCTAGATATACCCCCTCAGGAGTTCTGTCGGCTCCTGCTTCACATTGAACAAGCTAAAAGTAGTTAACTTATACCTTTTGCAGCTAGCAAAATGCAGTAGGAATGTCTCACATGCATTAAAAGGGTATTATCTTTGTTAAAAAATGATGGTTTTAAGTCCCACATTGTTCATTAATATATGTAGGCTTGAGTGTTGTATATACTTGAATTGTAATATAATAAATCCTAGTTACAACTTGTTTGCAAAGCATCTCATGTGTTCTTCTCCCAGCTAGTATCGCCATTGATTGTGTTACCCTACTATCACCTGATTGTCAGCCCTCTCCCTCTCCCTCTTCTCAATATTTTTTGAAATAGGAGGATTTCCATATTCAGGAGTACTTCGCCACTTTCTGGGACAAATGAGAGAGACTATATATCATTCTATTTCTATTGATCTTAAAGCTTTGAAATTGAAGCACAAAGCATACCAAATGGCAAAATTTTCATCTATTCATGATGATTCTCATAATTTTTCAGTCATTGGTATGACAAAGAATGCCATTGTATAAATCTCCTTGGGGCTTCCCCTCTCATGCATATACAACATCCATGTTTCCATGCTTCTAGATGGTGACCCTTTCGAATAAGTTGATATGGAGCAACCACACGATGGAAAATAAAATTATGTAAACATAAAGAAAACAATCTAATCCTAACCAAACTCCTCAGATGCATATTGTAAATTTATTTCAGATGGATGCTCACTTCAGTTTCATTGCAGCAAGTAGATCGCCAAGTATTTATCAGGCAACCCCAGTATGGTAGTTCCAAAGCATGATATTGATGATATTATAAGGTAGTGATTTGCAAGATATCCTAGAAGTTAAAAGATATCTGAAGACAAATTTGTCTGTCATTGCCATAGAATAGTAAGTAGCTTATAATTCCAAAGATATTTCTGTCATCAAGGAAGATCTCCTTGAATACAGAATTGATGATACTCAACCTACCCCCAAATCTTAATCTATGGCCATGAATATTTTTTACTTGAGATTTGTGCGTGAGCTTATCTATTTTATAGTTACTAGGCAATATATCTCCTTTGAGGTTGGTTTTGCAGGTTATTTCATGCAGAATCTTAGGAAATATTATCAAAAGGCAATGGATTCTGCTATAAGAAAAAGTCTCCATGCAAAGGCTTGCTCTATAAGGAACATCAACATCTGAACATTCTCTGATGAAGATTATGTTAGGTCCTAATGTTGAAGGAGGCTCCACACTCATTGGTCTTATACAATATAAATTAATCTATTTCCTCATAGATAGAGCTTATGGGATAAGTAGTTAACCAATCAATTCCAACATGGTATTAAAAATAAGTCAGTACCTCTAAGTCATGATGGGTGTGAGCCATTGGTTCCACATGGACAAGTGCAATCGTCCATTATACATTGGTCTATTTCCAAAAAACTCAAGCTTGTTTTTAGGATAAGTGGCAAACCAATAAATTCTGACACCTACTTATAAAAAAGGGATACGATACTTTATCAAAGAGCAAGCAACAAAAAATTGGTTTGTTCTAGTATCACAGAATATGGAGATATGATGCTTACAGACTTGAAAATTATGTAGATAAAGTTTACCTCAATGATCTCAAGTTCACAAGAACTAACTGCTGAGCATGCATTGTAACAATCAAGCACTATTTACATTTGGAGTATAAATATAAACACTGAAGTTTATTGTCAATTCATTTAAATGTTGCTATAAAGAAGCTCAGCATGCATGCATATATTTTGAAGAATAAATTGCAGATATTTTTTCCAAACCAATTAATGAGACAGTCTCAGAAATAATGGATTTAACTGACATTGCTAGTCACTAACATGTTACTAGACTTAGTGTCGTATGCGCATGGACTGTGATCAATAGTACCCCCAAAAAAAATTATAATTATAACTATCCCCGTTAAATTTGAAAGATTAAACCTCTGATGCACAATATGATGCCCATCTCCAAAGGCGCCATTGGTGCCCAATGCCACTTTCCAATTCAGTAGCTTGCAATTGCCTTGTGTTTCCATTTTTGTGCATGGCTTCAACAGATGGAAAATGATCAAGACCTCCAAAAGGACAAAGACTTGCAGCCCTCCATGGCTGAATAAAAAAAATTCAAAAGACAATGACTTGTAAGAGAATGACAGCGCAATATTGAAAATAGCATAATGATGAAGACCTGTCCAGCTGAACGACACAGCTCGCATGCTTCTTCTAGTCTTCCAGCTCGAAGTAAAGTCCAGATATCCTCTAGCAAACATTCATCTTGCTTCTGTTTATATTACAAGAATATTTAGTCATCCATTACGATAGATAATACGAATTTAAGCTGCAATATTGGCTAAAAATATGTTTTCCTTTTAACCAAGGGAATTAAAAATCCATCACTTAAACATTACTGTCTATCATAAAATATGATCACATGAATGGATAATGTAAAAAAATCTACAGTACTTTGTCATCCAAAATTGGTTGAGCTACTTCACGTGTTGGGGCATCAAAATCAACATGATGCACTATAGCAGGATCATCCCTCTTATTCTTCAGAAACCTTTGTGTATGTATCCAAACACCAGAGCTTGGAAAATAGGAACCTACGTGTGACCCTCTCATCTGAAAAATAGAATAATTTAGTTAGCCCCAAACTAAAGGTTAAACAACCATAAGGTTTTATCACTCTTTTAAATTGTGATACATATTACAAAATAAAAGAACCTTAGGTAATATATGGTCTGTTAGTTTGCCTGTATGAGAGTATATGTCAAGTGTTGGAGCAGTTTGAACCATGAAACATATAGAAGAACTGGTTTGCAAGGAAAATAACTTTGTTTAAGCATTTCAAGGAACATGAATGCAAATTGGCATGAATCAGAGATCACATGGCATAATGGAAAAGCAACAAGATCATGTTGGAAACCTCTTTGATTTTCTATATAAAGCAAGCAATTCCAAAAGTGAATGGGAATTAAAGTATATATCATGCTAATCAACATTGAACACTTTGTACCTTTAACTCAAAATTAAAGAACATTCCACCATCAATCAACTATCTATAACAAAAATGTTGTCAAATTGCCAAAAACAAACAATAAAGATAAGCTGATGCATTCTAGAATAGAGAACATTTAACAGGAAGTCTTCTGATTCTATTTTCATATGAAAGGTTGGTTAGGCATGCTAAACAGTTGTCACAGAATCCAATAGCCTGTCAGAATCAAAGCCAAAATAATAAATTCAGCCTTTTTTACTTGTACCATAAACACCTGCAGTGGCACTAACCACCAAGATTAGCTTTGTGGCTTTTGTATTTGGGTGGTATAATAGGAAGGCAGAATGGAGTGAGAAAAAAAAATGAGGGTACATCATTTTCATTTTTCATGTGCTTGTCATTCTTTTTCGTATCCCTTTGAATAAGACAGTAATGAGATGTAGGTAAAACAACATACCCTTTTTGCCAAATCAAGAGATTCCGAAGCTAGACCTTCAAGCCAAAGAATGATGCGAAGGCATAACTGTGCTGTGTGATCCATCATGACAAACTGGCACGCCCGCTGATGTGAAGTTGGTGGAGACTACAAAACAATTTAGAAACTACACATAACGTCTGACAATTCCAATAGAGCAGAATCAGAATTTACTTGTAAGACAGATTTGTTTGTCAGAATTACCAAAAGTAATTTTCTAGGAAGCTCTTCATTTTCTGCACGATTGTTAAAAATCAATTCAAATAAGGAATAGCAACAACTCCAGAACCTAATATATTTTATTAATTTTAAAATGAATGAAAATAAATAGATAAACATTATTAACACAATTGGATAACAAACAAAAAGTTGGCTACAAAACATGGTTGCTTTTAAAAAATTACATAAGCATGCCAAAGAAACTAGGATAGTAAATGTACAAACCCACAAATAACAGTGTCATACAAAAAAATTAATTCAACTAGTTTACATCCAAATTGACTGGTATGATAGATATTCAGCTTATCAGTAGCTTTGGGTTTATGCTAAATCAGAACTCAGGAAATTAACCATGTAACAGTCAATTGTGTCATACAAACAAATTAACCATAGACGGAATAAGTCATCATGACATTTCACTATGTTTTCTTCTCTCTTTGGCAACTATGCAAATGTTCCCTTTCTAATTTCTA
>JBAMHZ010325963.1:0-12833 GCA_037177395.1 Alpinia galanga
ACACTTAATTGAGGAGGTTGGTAATTGCATTGTATAAATGTTATTATTCCTAATTCCCTTAAATACAATTTCAGGATAATTAATATTTTTAATTTCACATTCATTAGATAGAAATGTTACTTTATAACTAGAATCACAAAGTTAACTAATGCTTAACAAATTAAATTCAAATTTATCATCTAATAAAACTCTTTGTATAATTAAATTAGGGTTTAACTCAATATCATTTGATCCGATGATTTTGTGTTTTTTGTTTCCAAAGGCCACTAATCCTAGGTTTTTTAACCTTAGCTTGGTGAACTTTAGTTGATCTCCGGTCATATGTCTGGAGCACCTATTGTCCAACATCCATTGATCCTACATACAAAGTAGTTGGATCGGATATTGGAATTATAAAATTATTTATCCTAAGTTTCATCTCACCCTTTCTATGTGATCAATCATGTTAACCTTATATGTAATGTGAGATGAAGATTTATTTTACTTAGTTAAATAAAAATTAAAAGTGTTTAAACTTGTGTTAGATTTAAGTTTAGCTTGAGCTAGTCTAGTAAATTTTCAAAATCAATTTTCAGTTAGTGACAAGGCATATGGCCTTCTTGGATATCAGATGGACCACTTTTTTAGACAAAATTGATTAAGGAATCAAGTACTAGACTTGCCTTGATCTAACTAGCATGTTGTGATCTACCCATCTAATGGTGCATTTCCTAATTTCATGCCTCTAAGCTCTCAATCTTATTGAGATACCTTAGTTAAGTCACACCCAAAGTTCGATAAGTTGGATATCACAATTATCCTATCACATTATACCAGACAAATTAAGACATTTTGCTTTGGCAAACATATCTTGAATTGATTGAGGTAGTAATGAGTATCAAAATTTGGTAGACATTTTAAAATGACTTAATTTACTTTGAGGGAATAATTGATTAGTAAACTAACCAATTTAACATGCCTTTAAGTGTGTTTCTACTTATCTTAAACATGGCATAAGGAGAAAAACATAACATAGCATATATCAACATATATCGCTAAAGTATAAAATGAACGTGACATGGTTATGGCCCATCCTATGTAACCTTCTCAAGCCAATGAGAAGATCAAGTGGTCAACCTAAGGGAATTGCATCTTCTCCAAGTGCTTCCTCGGTTGTTGTATGTTATTGATCTCTTGCTCCTCCATTGTTTCTTCTGTGATCTTCTTCTATTCTATTTGTACATTACAAAGCTTTTGAAGAAACCTCGATTTACATTCGAGGGGAGTAAGATGAGAAAAGAAACTTTACAACTTGAGTTAAAGAGATAAGGCACGACACGCAGGTCGTATTAATTTACAATAATCATACACATAGTCCAATCACATTGGGTCAATAGGCCATAACCAAGCACCATGTCAAACATCATATGTATCAACAATAACAATAATCATTATGATTCTATCTAATGATTTATGTGGCAATTTTTTTTTTGATTTACAATAATCGAATTTCAAATCTGTTCATAACAAATTAATTGTAATCTAATTACAAATTTACATGAAGTAATTAAAACATAAATCCGTTCATAACAAATTGTAACAGCAAATTAAAATTCTTTATTGTCTAACTAAATAATACAAATATTTTAAACTGTTTAATCCTATTAAGCAGTCATCGATATTAATCATATTAATATAATATTTGTATTTAATCTAAGCGCATATAAATCATTCTTAATCATAATAAACATACAATCTTGTCTATATCACATATACATAGAAAAGAAAAAAAATACTTTAATCGAATTCACAAGTGGCTCTGATACCACTGTTGAGGTTTTCCCAACACTTCGGTGCTCTCTGATCACTTCTCTCTTCGATAGCGCTTCAGCACAAGAAGACACATGCTTCTCTCTCCTCTTTTTTTTTTTATATTTATTTGGACGCACATTACCTTTTAAAAGTATTTGGCAGCACTAAGATGCTGCCTTAGGTGTAGCACTTGCACACATTGTCATAATCTGTGCAAGACGTGCATCACGTTGCTGCATATTGCAATATGTACAGTTATAACTGTCTATAAATTTTGACCACGATTGACGATATTAATATTCTCTTAGAATTCTTAGAGTTCAAAGGTTGATCTAAAATTTTGTCACTTCCACGTTAAAAAAAATACAACCACGGACAAGCGCACCTCTATGCAACATCACACAGTTGCATAGGCACGCTTCGCACAAGAGGTGTCCACGGGGCATGCGCGCACGTTAGACTTAAGTCCTCTCCGAGTGGATTAAAAATTAATTCAATCCAAGGACTTAATGAGAGCTATTTTTGTCTCTCTCTGTTTTTTTATACCAGATATTTAAGTCTCTGATCAATTAATTTTGAAATAATTAATTCAGTTGCATGAACATTTTTCACCGCTACAATTGAAAATTTAATCATAAATATTTGAAAGATTATATAGACATTTTGCCACTGCACCGTAACCCTAAAAATACTTTTGTCCAATTTGATCCATATGCTAAGCTCAATTTAGCATGATTTATTTGCTCCGAGGTGACATATAACCTCAAATTATCCGTTAAACTTGGTTTAGAATTATGAACTTTAAATTTGAATTAAGTTTATTAAATTTTATAAACTGATGAAGCTTTAATTTGATAATTTTCTAGTAATAAAATGACATTATTTAAATTTTAACTCTAAAAAATTATTAAATTTTTTTAAATTTCTTTTAAAGAACCATCATTGCTGATTGAGCATGCGAATATGCTCTTTGAATTTTAAATGCGTTCTCATCTTGGAACCGAAATATATTCATTTTTTACTTATTTTTAAATTTACTTGGATGAATTTTAATATGAGAGATATTTTGAATAAATTAAAACTTATGATATGTTATTTTTTAAGTTAAAAAAAAAGGAAAATCTCTATAATATTTAAAAACAAGTGAGTTAATAAAATATAATACAATAAATTACTGAATAGCACAAGCAAAATTTTGAAATTCTCAAAATATGCATTCAACTTTTGTATCTATAAAAATATATAAGTATACTCTTGTTAAATTTAACTTTCTCAATTTATGATAAACATCATCTATAAATTTTGATTAAAATTCATTGATAATTTTAAAATGTGTTTGATTCAAAATTATCATGGATAATCTTAAGTATTAACATGAGGTTGAAGGGTTTAACTTTGTTTGTTTGGTTGAAGTAACAAATGATTCTCAAGTAACAGAATATATCTGTTATGTTAATAAATGAAGTATATAATTTGGAATTACAGTGCCTTGGAATTTTTAAGTTTTTGTTGATTTTGAAATTAACAAATAAATGTTCCAAAAATTATTTCAAATTTTTATCATTTCAAACAAAAATACTCATAAAATTTTATCAATTTTTTGATTCGTTTGAATATTATCTATCGGGTCCATCATTCTTACTGTTAGCCGCCCTTGTTGCCATCATTGGTTCCCATTGCTAGCCCCCACCACCTTAGCTGGCCCTCGCCGTCGATTGCTAGCTATCATCGGTCACTGGCTAATGATCGTCGTCCATTGTCGTCGGTCGTCGGTCATCGCCACCGCTAATTATCAACCACTAGTTGTTGGTTGTCGGTCACCGACCGTCGGTCACTAGTCATCGATCATCATTTGTCAATCATCACCACTGTTAGTCGCCGATTGCTATTTGCTGGTCATTACCACTAGTATCATTACCACTACTAGTCGCATTTTTTTCCTCATTTCTTTATTTTCTTAAGAATTTTTTTCCTTCTTTTATTTTTTTTTTCCTTACCAAGGATAATACAGTAAAATATTAAATTAAATTATACATTAAAATTTTTAAACAAATAAATTTTATTTTATTACTAGATTATATTTTATTCTACGTAACTTTAATTGCATGATTATTTGATAATCTTATAATTAAAATTATTCATGATAATGCTTTTGAACTTAAATTTCACGATCGAAATTTAAATATATTAAATTTTAAAATTTTCATAATTAGTAAAGTGGAGCGGTAAAATAAATACATACGCGTTTTTATCATTCAACTTTTTCTACGGTTTAGGGTTTGTTAATTTGCTAAATATGTCGGCACAAATGCCCTAAGATTCGGAGGGTTCTTTGACGCTTTTATCCCGTGGATATAGGGAGACGGAGGCGGCGATGTCGCAGGTGCTCCGCATCACGTCACCGCCGAACAATTCCGCCGCCGGCTGCTCTTTCGCGAAGCGTTTGCCGCCGCTGCAGCCGTCGTCGTCGTTTCTTCCTCCTCTTTACGGCGCAGTGGATGCGATATGCGGAAGCCCTAACCGTCGTTGGGCGTTGCTTCAGAGGCTATTGAGATGTCACGGTCGTCACTACTGCCTCTTCTCGAACAACCGGAAGCAGGTTCCTCTTAATCTCTCTTAAAAGTTCCTTTTCTCTGAGGAAAAAAGGAAGCATATCAAGTGTCAGGAATGTTTTACAGACGTTAAAGCAATTGTAGGTGTTGCAATTAGTACGGATGCTTAATAATATGAGAGGACAATGATGTGTAAGGGGTCATCCATAGCTCGTCTTCTTAGAGAAATAAAGGTTTTCCAACAAATCGATATCAGGCCATGAGTGGATTAAGTAACTTCTTATATTGGCAGAAAGCAGCAAGCTTTAGTGCCGGCACAATGCTTACAGAGAGCCAAACTATGAATTTGTGATCAATGGTGCCATGAAAAACAGATGGAATCACACTTGAGGGCGATGAATTAAAGGGAGATGAAGTAGGTGAGCAATGATGCGAGATAGGTACAAAATATATGAGGAGAATGTGTTTCTACTAGTTATGTGACTTTGCTCCATATAATTGCAGAAGTCTTTGTTGTTCAGTGTTGTAGCTTTCTCTGTTAATTTTGAACTTCATTGTAAATCATAGAAATAAAAAAAGAAAAAAAAATGCTTGTATTTTTTTTTTTATAAATTTTAGAACCTTGCATTGTGGATGCAATTTATTCATGAAACTAGATATGTTCTTACCCAGAAAATGGTATTTCTGGCAGTTCTGTTTCATTTATTGGCAATTTTGTTCTTGAGTGTTATCTAGGTAGATTTTAGTTTCTCATCTAATTGTATCTGATTCTTCTTGATTCTTTCACGTCCAGTAGTATGTATTTTTTGTTTTTTCAGATTATTTGTGGCGAATACACTTTTAGTTCTTCAGCAGTAAAACAAAAAAAAAAAATGTTAAACATATAATTGGGAATCATACTGTAGGAATTTTGGTGGAGTCGCTACATCTGATTGTTGTCTGTAGAATTTTCTCTTACACTGTGTAGTTACTCTCTTGGAGTAGACATCAGAGACAATGTGTTCTATTTTGGATGAGAAATTAACTGTCCTGATGTGGAAAAGGAGAATACCAATAGTATAGTGATTTAACTCTGATGAATAGTTGAAATTCTCAAAAGCTCTCTTTTTCTTTGATACCAGATTGTACTTGTAGCTTAGCTTATGACAAATTTCAAAATTAGCATTGACATTGAAGATTCTTCTTGTTGGTTGTCATAAATATTTCGGGCACTTTATTATGCATTGCTGCAGTTTCATGCAGTTTGTGCCCTTTTTCGGGATGCAGGAGCAAGCTAGAAAGGCACTGGAAAATGCTCTGGGGGAAAAGAAGATTGCGTTTGATAAATGGAGCAAAGAGGTTGAGAAGAAGCAGGAAATGTCTGGTGGAGGTGCATCAGGCCGTGGAGGCTGGTTCAGTGGTGGTGGAGGATGGTTTGGTTGGTTTGGCGGTGAACATTTCTGGGATGAGGCACAACAAGCTATTCTAACCATTGTTGGCATTGTTTCCTTGGTAAGTACCTAAAGTATCATTCATTTTCTTTATTTATTTTCCGCCCTCCATACCCTAAACCTAATACTTGCATTTTTTTGTCTCGACAGTATCTCCTGGTAGCAAAAGGCAACGTCATGTTTGCAGTCATCTTCAACTCATTACTATTTGCACTGCGTGGTGTTCGAAGCTGGCTCACTGCCGTGTCCTCTGGCTTGCCTAATAGAAACTTTACTCTTGGGTCAAACTCCATGCCTATACTGAATCCAAACACAAATGAAATGCATCAGACCCAACTTTCTGCTAAAGAAAGGGTAATTAAGAAATGGGCAACTGATTAGAACTTCCAAATGTTTATTCTACAAATTTTATGGTGGAATTGGGTGGGTTGTCTTCACTCAAATGTATAAACTTTTCCTACTCTTATGTGGATTTAATGTTCATGCTATTGATGGATGTATGATTTAACTCTCCATAGAAATCACTACGTTGCTCTTCGTAGCAGCGTTAAAATATCTTGGTTTTGAGCTGTAAGGGTGCCCTTCAGGTGCTAATCCTCTTGGACCCATTTGTAACTCACGTGGTTAGATATTCGGTTAAGATCTTTTGTGTAAGTAGACAAGGAGTGCCCTTCATAAATGTCTTAAGCTTGCATTAGTAAGATCATATGGCAGTCTAAGGGAAGCAGTGGCTTTGTTTTCTCACTTTTCCCCATTTGCTAGGGGGCCAAAGGCTGACGATGAACCTCGACAACAATTCTTGCTCCGAAGACTTCATTGGACTTGTTAGTGACATAGCATCGTGCCAAATATACAGTGTCAAGGTGATGCTCTCCAAGGATGCAATGGAGATACATTTGGGACTTCCTCCTTACCTTCGCAACTTCCAAGGAACTCAACTAAGACCTGAATCGCATTCACCGCCACTAGTGAAGTGAGTCGACTCCAGTGTAGAATTCTTGCTTCGAGTCATTTTGAAATCGATTCGGATTTGTCTAGTTTTATAGCCGATTTGAACCCTGAACGGCTGAACCGGTTCGCAATAGAACAGTTGGTTCCGCTTTTCGCTTTTCGGGTATGGTTAATTTTAGCAGAACCGACCCGTTAGGCGCTGGCCATATTATATACCCGATCCCCCGAGTGTTTTCGCCGCTTTCATTGCAACTTCGCCGTCGAAATCGCATTTGGAATCGAAGCGGAGGGGGAAGCGATGTATCATCCTTCTAGAGGAGGTGTTCGAGGCGGTCGAGATCGTAATCTTCTTCTCTTTTGTCCTCCCCTTTTTATGGTTGTATTTCTCTGCGTCAGCTTAGGCCCTTCTGTCAGAAAGTTTCTTTAAGTTTTACGCGGATCGTAGCGTATAGGGCGATCTATGTAGACCCCGCTTTTCTGATGGTTTGTTTGTTTTACATGTGTTGATTTTATTTTATTTTTTTATGGGTTCATAACCAACATCAGAGTTTATAATCGAGTCTCGCGTCGAGCTTCATAAGAGTGATTCGCTTATGAAAACCAAAATTTTTAGTATTAAAAGTTTGTTTCTTTAATCTTGTGGTTTTACTGCATGGATCTGTGGCGTGTTTGAAGACTAAGGTTTATTTCTTATCAGTAAGGTAGCAATAATATGGTCTAAAAATGTTAAGAATATACTATTCCTTTAGGCCATGAGGCTAGAACATCTAGTATCATGCAGTATGTTGTTATGGGATTGTTTCTCAGATTTAGCACATCGAATCCTAAGTCTATGGTGATAAATAGATTTTTGTGGTCATATTCGGTGACAATCAATTTCATGCGTTTATCATGCTGAGGCATATCAGTAATTATGCTTTCTTACCATGTAGTTACATTGTTTGAAATGCAAGAAATGTATGAGTTATTGACTGTGCAATGGCAAATTCTAAATTCAAATTCATTGGATGTTTAAAAACTCTCACCAAGAAATCTGCTCATAGCTTAGGCACGGGGAGCATATCTTGTGTTGTCCTCTTAAAATTATGTGTTTCATAATCCTGGTAGCTTTACCTGTCAAGTATAAATATCCTTGGGAAGTTATACCTGTAGATAGACGTGGATGGTACTCTGTATTTAAGTGTACTAATTATTTCAAATGAACTAGGTATATGTTGAAATATAGATCCTCTGATCCTGAAAGTGTGTTATATGTTTAAATCAATTTAATGTTCATCTTACTAAACCAATGCATTATTTTGGGGCCAAAATAGCATGACGTAGTGCTGTTTATTTGGCCTTTGGTGCCATCATATTGCAAACTATTGGCTTGTTTTTAATATTATCAGCTCTAATGGTTTGTTCTAGAAGGTATTATTATATCTTGAATTTTTTCTTTCACATTTCACAAGTAGTTGGAACTTACAGTATCTTGTTGTTGTCTTTTTTAAAGAATTCAAATGGGACGATGTGAAGGTTGATAATCATCGAGAGAATTATCTTGGTCATAGCATTAAAGCTCCTGTTGGCCGATGGCAGAAAGGTACTGTTCCTAGTCTTTTATTTTATGCTTTAACTTTCTATAGTCAGTGCATTCTATTTTATGCTTATTGATATTATTCGGAATATTTGATATAAAATTGCTGGGTGATTCTGTATGAACCGTCAATGATTCATATCCATTAATTATGGCATTAATCACACTTTTCACCATCTTTCTTTTTCCATAATGTTTCTTTTTTTACTACTTCCATATGTTGTCAAGAAAGCATTATTTTCTGGGTTTATCACTTATGCTAGCGTGTATAGCTTGTAGCAAGAATTCCTCTACTATATCAATCCTCAATTTCATGAATCTTTACTTTTCTATGCATCTTTTACACTCTGGTAGAACTAGGGTCATTGCCATCATTTAAACTAGTTATGTATCTAGGTTCGGTCACACGGAGAATTGAATTCTTTTTCATGAATGCCTTGTTTCTTAGCAATTTAATCATTTTAGCTAAATTTTAGTTTTTATGAACATTCATCATCATATACACGTAAGAATTGGTTCAATTGTTATATTCTTACATTATTGCACTTTTATTTTAGGCTGAAAATTCTGCAGTTTGATTTCCATTGGCTTGAATGCAAATATTTAGAAGAAGAAACTTGTGGTTCCTTTGTTTCATGTTTAAGACAGGGCGGATGGGAGTGGAGGTGCTTGGGATGGTGGTGGAGGAAGGAGGGGAGTTTGCAAACTAAATGGTAAAAAATGACTTTCATTCTTTCCACCCAAAACTACTAATTTCCCCATAAACAGGAGAAAATTTGTCATTAACCATGGAGTTCATGGAAGGTGGAGGAAGGAGGGGAGGGGGTTGTAGAATGGATGCTAGTGGAAGAAGTGGTGGAGATTCAAGATTGCGGTGGATGGAAGTGGAGTTCAAAGATGACTGGTGTAAAACAAAATTTTAATTGATTGACATTTTACGCTGTGCCAAATGCTGGAAAACACTAGTGAACATTATATGAGAAAATATTTTCCGCAAAACAAATAAACCTTTAGTAGTCTTTGTTTTTCCAAGTTATCTTTTCATAGACGTAATTCTGACTTCTGTCCTATGAGATTTTTAGCATTCTAATTTGATCTTTTCTTTCTTGTTGCAATCTCATACTGCCAAAGCAGAAATGGTTGGTTGTTTGGAAATTATGCAAATACTGAATAGTTTAACTTGCCTTCAGGGAAAGATCTATTCTGGTATGCTCGAGACAAGAAATCTGCCAGCTCGGGGATGGATTCTGTTAAAGAGGAAATCAGAAGGATCAAAGAAGAGGAAGAGCAGGCTATACGAGAAGCGCTTGGCTTGGCTCCTAAGCGAGCTGGTCGGCTTCAAGGCACTCGGTTGGATAAGCATGAGTACGCAGAGCTTGTAAAGAGAGGATCTACTGCTGAGGATCTGGGTGCTCAGCATGCTGTGGCAATTGTAATTCAAGGGCTTGGCATGTACAAGTAAGTTCACTATCACGATAAGTTTGATCACTTTTATCGCTCATCCAATTCTTGTATGACTCAACATATTTTTTGCTGCCTTTTCAAGTGAATGATTATGCATATACCTCTTTTTTTTTGGCTGTGTTTTTGGGTGACTATGGTTATGCACATTAATGAATTTCATTGCTTAGAATTTTGAGATTGTTAAATCACAACGCTTTTTTGCACTAAAACGTGCGTTTTGTGTGCTGCAGGGCACCTCGTAATCAACCTGAGTCGAGCACTCTTCCAGCAACCATGGATATGGCACCTGGCAAGAATGAACAAACTCTAATTAGCGAAAGTGATGAAGATCATTCAGTTGACAAAAGCAAAAAAAGGCAGCGGGAAGAAAAAAGCGAAAGGAGACACGACAGGAGTAGAGATAAACGGAGATGCGAAGAGAGAAGGGATGAGGAAAGAAAACATAGAAAACACCATGAGAAGAAACAAACTCGTGACTGGGACTACAAGCCAGAACACCAGAACAGAGACAAGGAGGCGAGAAGGCATGATTCTGATTGATCGTATGGGTTCTAATTCCCAGAGAAGGCATGATTCTGATCGATCGTGTGGGTTATGCCAGTGATGATGAAATCTGTATCCTCATTTTCATGTACAATTGCTCTCGGAAAACTAAGCTTGTCTGATAGAAGTCAATGCTTAACCTCAAAATCCAACTCCTGTTGTTGTTTGTAGTTACCAGTAAAATATTTTATTCAATTAAAACAAGTGTTTTTGGGCAAGACTTGATCTTGGCCAAAGACCTAAGGTATAATGGTTTGATCTTTGAATTTCTCTGCTACGGCTTTGTCATCCAAGTTGTCGGAGTGTCTAGGGTGATAGATATTTACTTCTAGCAGTTTCGGTTTGTGATCCCTTCTCCTGCCTGTTCTATACTCCTTGAATCGCAGCTCAATTCTAAGACTACCCAAGCGGCTATTTTTGCTTATTTCTTCTATTGCTTTTAAATTTTCCTGAAGCAGTATATCACTTTTAAATGTCTATAAAATTTAGCCAAAAAAGAATTAAATTAACACATTTTATCGATGTTAATTAATAAAAAAAGTTCTAAGATTATGCCAGCTAGGGCTTGATTCTAAGTCCATATCTTTTTTTCTCCTCCACTTCTTCCTTTTTTTCCAAACAGAGGCGCTTAGGGTAATGATACAGTGACACAAACGTCCAGTATTCCTCAATCACAGTAAATTTATAGGATTTTTTTTTTATCAAATGGGATCGAACCTTAGGATATTGGATTATTAGGTCATCTGTTGCTCTCATCTCCCGATTTACTCTAATAACCCATGAAATTTTTTTATAAAGCCAAATTAATTGCCTCCAAGACTAATGGAACCAAAAGTTAGGATACCTAGTGCAAATTAAAATATTTAAAAAAAAAAAAAACTGAGTTAGAGACCCTTTCTAGTCCAAGAAACAAAAGGTTTACGAATAAGATCCTAGTACGAAGTTAAAGTACCATTTCCTTTCAACTGAATAACTTGAATAGCACACCACATCTACCAAACACAACCACAATGCCATGGAAACATCTAAACCACACCGATCATTGGAGTCCATCAGATCATCTACCTTTTGCTTAAAAACACTACCAACAGCTAACTCAAAAGGGGTTCCACATGAACGGCAACAGCCCGTTCTGAGCAAAGTAGTAGCTTGCAGGAGGAGGAACCTCTTCCTTTGGACTGTTCTCTCTCTTGCTGAAGTGGCTCAACGCCGAGCACATGCCGGTGACCTCAGCCGAAGTCTTAATTTGGAGTTGGAGGCCTCTCTCAACCTCAGAAATCGGTGCTGAAGCAGTGCTCAGGTCGTAGAAGCAGGTCATTTGCTGGTGCCCTTGGGATGTCACTAGAGCTTGTTGGCAGGTGATGTCGTAGACCTCCGTGAGGGAAGGGAGAGACGAGATGGCTCCTTTGTCATCGTCTCTGTCATTGTCATTGTCATTGTCGGCTTCCATGCCTGGATTGGAGCTGACCCTCTTCTTGTGGAATACTCTGCACAGCACTCTATCTTCCTGTTGAATTTGAAAGTTGGAGATTATGATAAGAGCAGCAGTTACACTAGTTGTCCTCAAAAGTTAGTTAGTTATACCTTGATGGTCAGTTTTTGGTGATCAAGAGAGCCTGCCATTCGGAATTCATGCATCACCCATTTGGTTTTCTTTCCTTTTGGCGCCCTTCCTCGATAGAACACTAACGTTTTTCTCATGCCGACAGGTGTCCCTCGACGGTTCACTATTCGATCTTTCCCTGTCGCCTTCCAATACCCTGTCTGTGTTGCCCGGTTAGTTCGTTGCCCCGTTGCATACTTCCGATCGCGGAGGCTGAAAAAGTACCATTCCTTTCCGCCTACACACGCCATTTCTATATTCAAGAAATAGAGTTTGATTTATTTTTCTTACAATGATTTAATAGGAGCCGCTAGATTTTCAGATTCTAACCTTTTATTTGATTTTTTTTTTTTTACTTTTTTGTTTTTTGTGAGGTTTATTATTATTATTATTTTGTCTCAAATTTTGCCAACCAATGAATTTGAGAGGTTGTGTTTGCATATATATATATATTTACCTCAACCTAGTAGGGTTCTAAATCAATCATGTTCGTTAATTAGCCGGAACGTGGGCCTAGTAAGGGCCAAGCATGACTAGGCTTAACATCAACTAAGAAATTGAATACTACAAAACCTTAAAAGTAACTTTGAAAATGTAAAAATAAAGAATTGTAGATTTTTTTTATAAAAAAATAATTTAAAAATACTATTTTGAATTTTTTTAAAAAAAATAATATCTTAGTAAGGTATAACAAAAAAAAAACATAAAAATAGTAAGAAATTGAATACTACAAAACCTTAAAAGTAATTTTGAAAATGTAAAAATAATAGAAATAAAGAATTGTAGATTTTTTTATAATAAATAATTTAAAAGTACTATTTTGAATTTTTTTAAAAATAATATCTTAGTAAGGTATAATAAAAAAATACATAAAACTAGTAAACAGAAATAGACTTTACGTTGATAGGATTATCATGGGTTTC
>JBAMHZ010326073.1:0-12832 GCA_037177395.1 Alpinia galanga
CTACAACATATTTACTTTGAGATTATTACTATTTGTTATTTCTTGAATGTCCAAGTGAAGGTTCTATCTCCTAAGTATAATTAATTAATTAATTAATTTTTTATCATCAAAATCTCCTCCCTAGTCACTATCAAAATACCCAAAAGTTCAAAATTACTAGATCTTAATATAATAAATTAATTTTGTTTTCTTGTAATGAGTTGATTTTGGCTCCTCTATGAATCTACTCATACACTTTGACATATAATAAAAATTATTTTCATCTTCTTCTAACGAGTTGATTTTGGCTTCTCCATGAATTTACTCACCAATCTAACACAAAAAAATTATCAACATTGTGTATATTAAATATCTTAAGCTTCTAAAAAGATCAATCACTTTGCCTTCATCTACTTTTGACTACTTTATGTCAATTGGAGTTGCAATCTTACATCTGAAATCTTTTGAATAGTTATCTTGCATATGATTCTTGTCGTATAAAATATTGTTTGATTACTTTATCTCAACTTTATGCTAAGGAAATAGCACATTAAGTCTATCTTAGTATGTCTATTAGTGCAATCATGCCTCAAGTATCCGGTGTGATTATAAGTTTTGATATTTGGACAAAGACTTTAAATTAGATTAAGTGTGTATGTGGAGGGACTTGATGGATACAAAAGTTCAAATAATTCGGTGTGGCCAAGGTAGTGGTTACCCAATGGCTTAATTTCATAGAAATTATAGAAAGGTGATATGAGATAGAATGACCATAGGATGAGAAGCATTGAAGCAGTTGTGTTTTGGAAGAAAATTTCACAAGTGGAGCATAAGGATGATACAAGAAGAGAGTTGAGAATTTAGTGCATTCAATTGACAAAAAACTTAACGAAAGATAGTTGGAGGTGGATATGTAAATGGAGCACAAGATGGCACATGAAGAAAGTCAAGGGCTTGATGCATTCAAGTGAGAAATTTGATGGGAGATAACCAAATGGTGGAAGACAACTACATGATGAATTGGGAGTTGATAGTAAATACCGGAGGGAGGTCTAAAATTCTTTCCCGTGTGACATAACCCCCCTCTGCTCTGGTCAACCGTTCAAGGGGCCAAAGGCCCCACCGTGATTTACCTCCCTTGTGTTGGCCGTGGGACCGGTTGACGGGGGCGCTGAGGGCGAGCGGGTCGCCTTTAAAAAAAAAAATGCTACAAAGGAAGTTGATAGTAAATACACTTGAACATGGGTAAATCTCAACTTAGGTGATGGATTTGACCATTAGATAGATCATTATCAACAAATTAGTCAACTGAAAGAGTTATCAATCTGCTGATGATTAAATCAATTAGGTTATCAACATAGAAGCTATTAAAATTATGTTCTCTATTGAATAGTTAATGAATATTTTAAGACTAATGCAGGATAAATGACTAAGTTGGAAGTGGAAAAAAGTCATGATCCAAGAGAATCGATCAAAGATTGGAAGAGCAATTGAATGATTAGTTGACTAATATTACAAATTCAACAACACTATAATGGATCAAACAAATAAATCTCTTTATCGATTAATCGACTGCTATTAAAACTATGTTAAGAATTCATTTGAATCAATTGAACTCTTTCAATTGACTTAAGTTTAGCCAAGAGTAGTCTATTTCACTCAATCTACAAGGAGATCTTGACTTTACTTGCTTACACCTCTATGAGCCTTCATAAAGCTCCAAGATCAAGATTGGTCACCAACCAAATCCAAGCAGACTCTCTATAAGGTTGCATCATTAGTCTATTAGAATTCAAATAAAATAATTATTAACATGATCTTGTTAGGACCTCAGTTGACTCAAAGTGTTCCCATGTGACTCAAATCTAATTGAATAGATCAGGTCCCTTTTCGATTAACTCAAATTCAACAAAGAACATTTTTGTTTTCAAGCAATGAGTCTTTAGTTGACACATTAGTCAATTCTATTCATTAGTTGAATAAAATTATTACTAGTTGATTCAACCAACATAAAGATCTCAACTTTACAAGAGTACACCTTCGTAAGCCTTTGTAAAACTTCAAAATCAAACTTGTTCATTAACTATAGCTAAGAAAGCTCTCTACAATGTCGTATTTATACTTTCCCAAGTAAGCAAACTTGAGATTATATTTACACATCTCTATAGTACTTAAAATTGTTGTAGCTTTACATTGCCTAAGAGTAAACCTTTTGTTAAGTCTTTAGTCCCTCAGATACCTTTTACTCATTTAAGTTGTCATCCTTCTCTGAATACCTACTTAGTCCTCCTCTTATAATTGTCATTAAAATTGTTTAACTAGTTTAATGTCCCTCATCATATGGGTCTCCAAATGTTTCTTAATATTCTTTTCTAATCTCTAACGAACTTATGAGCCATTGAGCCAAATCAACTTGATCACGCCAAGTCAATGAACCCAATAAGCTTTGTGAGATTTATCAAACTAGCTTCATGCTCTTTGTTCTATAATCTCTCGCATGTCGTGGTGGGGGGCCGCTAATGTGGTGGTTCCACATTTATAATCTCTCGCATGTCTTATGCATTCTTTATCCATCTTTAGCAGACTTCTAAGTCATTAAGCCACATCAATTTGATTGTGCCGAGTCAATAAACACAACTCAACCATGTCAAATTATAAGCTTTGTATGCATTCTGCCAAGTCTTTCCAAACTTTATGTACATACTAATAACACATGTAAACCTAATTTAAATCCTTCATCATGGCATTGCCTTTAATAGTTGTTTATGGCAATTACTAATTCACGTAAGGAAAGGACATGAACAATATATAGCAGCAATTGTTCATGGCTACATGCCATTTACTCTTTGCATTCATTTGCCCCTTCTAATGTTTGGTGGTACAGAACGAACTCCGCGAGCCTTCCGCACTCTCAAATAAAGAAAATAATAATAATAATAATAATAAAAAAAAAGAGTTATGATGCTCTGTGCCCGCTGGTTATAGTTGCTTGTTATTGCGACTGATGCTCATTTGCGCACGCCTAAACAAACTTAGTCTATTTGCCCAAAAGTCACGCTTCCATGACTTCACCGTTCGTCTAAAAGTCTTACCTTTATAACTCATCATTTGCACAAGGTCCAAAAGGCTTACTTTTAAGACTTTCTTTGTTAAAGCATGCTAAAAAGGATGTGAAATTTTATTTAATTTACAGGATAAATATATATTTTTTTCAATTGTAATAAAACATAAAATCATCACTCTGGCATCTCTATCAATTGTTTTATAGACGCTATAAAGAAAATAAATTATGAGGAATATTTTTTACTCAATCAGGCATTAACGGAGTAGAAAAAAAAATATTTTTAAAATTTTTTATAGTCCTCAGAAATTAATCTTTGCTCATCGTAATAAATTTGTCACTATATATCCCACCCAACTCTTCGACGAGGATTAAGACAGAAAAAAAAAAAACTTTTCAAGAAACTATGGAAATGTGTTGGTGATGCAAATTCAACTTCAAAATGTTATCAAATATAAAATTTAGTCATCTTGAGTTAGACAAATTAAATTTACGTACAAACAATAAAGATATAAAATTTAGCTCATCTTGAGTCAGACAAATTAAATTTACCTACAAACAATAAAGATCCCTATATCATGCTCATCGGTCTTAACATAATTTAATTAAAGTAATTTTATATATAACTTTACTATCAATATATTTACATGTCTCACTGCTTAGTTTTAACAGGTTTTTAATATAGTTTTGCATCAATTTATAAATTTCATTATTTAATTAAACTCGGATATCTTTATTTAGCCAAAGATCAATTATGAACCACACAATATTATTTTGGTAGATAAAATTCTTGAAAAATAATACTAAGATCATATTTTGATAGAAGATACTAAAAAGTTAAAGGTTTTAAATTTAGTTAAGTAAAGATGAAATATTAAATTAATACAAATTAAGGAATTGTAAACATAAGATGATTGTTTATGATGCGATTTAGATTTTCAGTTCTCAGATATAATGTGAAGATGAGTTCTCTCTAAGCTGTAATAGTAAAGATCTTTGGTCTTTTTCCCTGCCAAAGTTAATACTAAGTCAGTTAGCCACCGGTTTCCCAACTAACGACCCTCTGATGTCTAAGTTAGAGCTTATATGTGTGGAAGAAAAATAAAGAAAGTAAGAAGAATACAATAATAATAGCAATAATGAAGAATGATTCAATCACCAGTCTTTGTCTCCTTCCTTCTCTTTCCCTTTTATAGAAGTGATGAAACATCTTTTTTTCCTGTCTTTTCTTCCCCACGATGTCCCTTCTGTAATTGACAAGAAGCATCTCTTATGCTAGGACTCATCGTGTGAATGTCAGGTGGCAGAGAGTGGAGTTCTCTTGTTAGGCTGTTAGAAGAATACTGCTTAAAAGGTATCTTCTTGTTATGACGTGAAACATGCTTGTTTAGTTATGATAGTACACCAGTAGTGGTCCCCTTGACTCTTTAATAGTTTTTGAAACACAAATTCTAACAACTTGTAGAAGGGAATCTTTAATGTAGTCCTCTCTATGGAGAATGAGGATTTTCTCTCCTTGCCGAGCCGTTTCATATGGACCATATATTTTCTAAGTTATTTTTCTTAATTGGATGTTTCTTCCTTTCTTAGTTGAGTCGTTTCATACTGACTTGATAATTCTATGTTCTGCCGAGCTGTTTCCCATTAACTCGGCGATCACTCCTTCCATCCGAACCATTTTGCATAGGTTTGATAATTTCTCCTTTTAAAGACCTGTTTCTAATGAACTCGACGTCTCCTCCTTTTAGGCTGAATTAATCCACACAGGCTTAGTAATTCCTTTTATTATCGAGTTATTTCCATTCAGCACAATTTACTTTCTTAGGTCGAGTCAATCCATATTAATTTAATGATTATTTTCTTAGCCGAGTCGTTCCATATTAGCTCGGCAACTTTAACACCTCGCCGAGCTATTTTCTATTAGCTCAGTAGTCACTCATTCTGACCGAGCTATTTTATATGGGCTTGATGAGTTATTTTCAATGAATTAGACATATACTTAATTTGGAATGAGCCAGTCTATTTTGAATTAGTAATATGGCCGAGCTGTTTCCACCGAACTCTGCATTTCCTTTTAGACTGAGTCACTTTACATTAATTCGGCAAATCTTCTTATTGCTGAGCTATTTTCATTCAGCTCGGTAACTCTTTTTATTGTTCGAGCTACTTACATTCAGCTCGATTCGCTCTTTTCTAAGCTGAATCAATTCAGATTAGCTCGATAATTACTATTCTAGTCAAGCTATTTATAAACAACTCAACTTTTCTCTATCCTATATTGAATCAACAACTTAGTTAGACTACTCTTCTTTCTCTAGTTTGACCTTTGTCTCATTAAGGAAAATATAGCAATATCAATTTAAATATAAATGATGAATTATTTGTAATTGAAAATTTTAAGTTTTTTGGATCATTTATATAAAATGACGGAGAGGTTAACAAAGATGTTTTATATAGGATTCAAATTAGATAGTTGAAATGAAAGACATCAAGTATTTTTTTATAATGGTAAGGTCCCTTTAAATTTTAAAGATTTTTTTTTTATAAAATTACAATTAGATCTGTTATATGGAATATATTCTATTTCCTCATTCCTAAATCCAAACCCGTAAACCAAACGCCACCTAAATGTTAAACTATAAAATGAGTATAGATCAAAATATAAATATTGTAAAGATGAAAATATTCCAGCTAATATACAAATATATAAGATGGAATGAATAAAAAATAAAAATATTTGAAACAAAGTCAGAATTACACCTTAATTCTAAGAGATGCATTTAAAATGTTGAACAATATGTGTTTGGAGATACAGAGAATATAGTCTAAAATTAAAATATAAATCAAATCAAATTTATCTATTGAGTGACTTGAACTGATAATGTCAGACTATCGGCCTTGAAAGATAGACCAAACCAAGCTACAGAGTTCGAGTGGATGATTGAGTTGTCGAGGCTGAGTGTCGAGAGCAGAGTGCTCTAAAGGTCTAACTAGGTAGTCGGGTCACCAAGGTTGAGTGTCGAGTACCCAAGCACAAGGACTGAGTGCTGAGAGACGAATGGCAAGTGCTCGAGCGCTAAGCTGATTGTATAGAAATTGAGGAGTCAAAGTCTGCATTCAACATAGGTTCCTTAAAATCAATTCACCTCACCTCCACGTTGCTTCGAGATTGTTATGAGTTGTCTATTTCCCAGAATACAATGACGAACTATAATCCCTACCATGCATTGATGGTCATGACGAACTGAAATGCACTCGAATACTACCACAAGTTCTGCCGAGAAGGAAGAGGTGCTCAATAGAGATGAAGAGAGAGAGAGAGAGAGAGGAACAAAGGTAGATGGATTATTACTATTTTTCTGCTTAATACCTAGGCTCATTTTATAGGAATGTTTCCATATGGCTGGCTGAATAAAATTAATTAATTGATTTTATTTGCCGCAGTGAAATGCTAACCGTTTTGGTTCATTCACTTGGGCTTGGACAAATTTTACCTTGACCGGTTCAACATTTGACGCACGCAAGTTGTGCTCGTATATGAGTCAACTTGGTTCAGTGTAATTCATGCCCTTGGATTTGCACCCCCTTGGGCACCCACACGTGAGAGAGAACCTCTCTCCATGAATTTATTCACAATATACATGCTTGTGAAATCAACCATTAAGTCTTGAAACTTCTAATATGGGAATAAAGTTTCGCACACAATGAAGTCTCCTTTATCCATTCCACCTCATTTTTCATTCATATTTTTTAAAATCTCTCACATAAATAAAAATAAGGTATGTGATAACATTCAACAGTTGTATCCAGTATAGAATAGGTAGGTTTTACCCTTTGCACCTTCTCTTGTAAAAATATTTTGTTTACTAGTTGACAGTAGATACAATGTCTTTGAACTGTTTTGTTGTCTGTGTAAGCATCGACATATCTCACCCAGAACTCTCCCTAATACACCTTAATTCTCATGAGTGTGTTCGTTCTTGGCCATGAACATGCCTAGTTTTTGAGAAGTTTTAAGAATTATGCCTCCAATTTTCTTCAAAGCAGTCTCACTTCTTTCTCACATAGGTGATTTCTCAAAAGTATTTCACATTACTTTATTGGATCATTAAAAGTCATTTAGTTAACCTCCATCCTTCCATTAGATAGTTCCCTCAATCGGTACAATTAGGTTGTCTCATTGAACCAGTTCTTGGGATTTCCAGTTTGCATCGGTTGGATTACATTTGCACAAATATTTTTCATCGGAATCAAGCTCATCCCTCACGATGTATTTAAAATTAACTCTCTATTTAACCCTTTAGTTAGTGGATCTGCTAGGTTATTCTTTAACTTTACATAGTCAATAGTGATAACTTTCATTAAGAGTAGTTTTTAATGTTATTATGTCTATGATATATGTCTAGACTTACATTATACAGATGACTTTGTGCTCAATTAATTATTGATCGAGTATCATAATATATGCATATTGTTGGCATAAGTTTTGACCATCTGGAAATATCTCCTAAGAATTGTCGTATCGATTCAGCCTCTTCACTACATTTGTCAAGAGCTACAAACTCAGATTCCATCATTGATCTAGTTATTATGGTTTACTTAGAAGATGTCTATAAAAATGGTTGTACCTCCCAAAGTGAATACATATCAACTTGTAGGCTTTGAATCTTTTATGTCAGATATCCAACTTGCATAGTTGTATCCTTCGATCACAGTAGAATATCTCGTATAGTGTAGTCCATACACATAGGTATACCTCAAGTACTCTAGTACTCATATTATTCCTTTCCAGTACTCGACACCTAGATTATTTGTGTATTTACTTAGTTTGCTCACCGCATAGACTAAAAATGGTTGTTTATAACTCATTAAATACTTCAGACTTCTAATCACTATGGTGTGCTCTATCTGAGAGATACACTCCCCTTGATTATTTAATAGATGTTGATTCGTATCTATCAGAGTCCATGTCAATGCGATATCACTCTTAGAGAATCTTTCAAGAATATTGTCCACATAATAGGACTGACTTAGAGTAAGTCTTTCTAATGTTCTAAGAATTTTAATTTTTAAGATCACATCAACTAGACTCATGTCTTTCATATCAAATCTTGAGTATAACATATTTTTAGTGGATTTAATTATCTTTCACTGCTCCCAATAATAAGTATGTCATCTACATGTAGGCACAAGATGATATAGTCATACTTTGTGTCTTTTATGTAAACACATTGATTACATTCATTGATTTTAAATCTATTTTCCTTTAAATTTCTTATATCACTACTTTGGTGTTTGTTTCAAGCCGTATAATAACTTCATCAATCTACAAACCTTGTTTCTCTATCCTAGCATAGAAAATCTCTCAGGTTGTTCTATATAGATTTTCTCTTCTAAATCCTCATTTAGAAAGACTGTATTTACATTCATCTGATGTATTTTCAGGTTCTATAGAGTGGCAACTGCCAATAATACTTTAATGAAAGTCATTCTAGATACCAAAGAATAGGCATCAAAGTAGTCAAGGTATTTTATTGTCGGTAACATTTAATTACTAATCTAACCTTGTACTTATCAACCATACTATATGATTTCATTTATTCTTGAAAATCCACTTGCATCCTAATGGTGTACTTCCCTAAAAAAGATCCATAAGTTTCCAAGTGTAGTTTTGCAAGATAAAGTCAATCACAGATACAATTATCTCTTTTCATTAAAGTCCCTCAAATGAGCTTATAACTTCTGAGTAACTTTAGGGATTACTTTCCAACATGAAAGTGATAAAATCCATTCCGTATGATTTTTCCACCTGAACTCGTTTACTTCGTCTGAGCTCACCATTAATTAGTTCATCATCTTCTTCTTTCTCTTGTGTTTCATATGTCTGTTTTGAGGAGATAGAATCCTCTCAGGTTTTATATGGAAACACATACTCGAAGAATGAGACATATCTCAATTCAATAATTGAGTTCTTATATATCTCTGAAATTTGAGATTCATACATAAGGAAACTATAGGTACTGTTGTTATGTGTATATCCGATAAATATGCAATCAATAATTTTTTTATCCTATCTTGATCCTTTTCAGACCAGACACTAAAATTTTGGTCAGGCACTCCCACACTCATAAGTATTTATAGAATGATTGTTTCCATTCCGCAACTCATAAGGGCTCTTATCTATTTTATTTTGGGGCATTTTATTCAAAAGATAATTAGTTGTTAACATAGTTCCCCCCATAAGTGTTCTGATAATCCAGAGCTCAATAGTAGAGCATTCATTATCTCTTTCAGAGTATAATTTTTTCACTCAACAACTCTATTTTGCTAAGGAGTGCAGGGAGCTATAGTTTTGTGTTTAGTCCTATGTTTAGCACACAACTCTATGAACGATAATAAATATTCACCACCTCGGTCACTTCGAACCATCTTAATCTTTTTATTAAGTTATTTTTCAACCTCATTCTTATAGATACTAAATTTTATATAACTTCATCCTTACTCTTGAGAAGATACACAAAATAATATTTTATGTTATCATTAACAAAAGTGATGAAGTACTTATTCCCACCACATGTTGGTGCCCCTTTTAAGTCGCATATATTGGTGTGGATTAGGTCGAGTGACTCATTGCTTATTTCAACACGTTGAAAGGATGACTTTGTTATTTGCACTTCAACACAAGTCTTACACTTGTGTTTCGAGTCAAGATGGAATGTAGATATATTTTGCATGTTAATCAATATACACAACATATCGTAGTTAATATATCCTAGTCTACCATGTCATAAACACGAAAATTCAAACATATAAGTGGAAAAGCTTTCATTAACTTTAGGCCAAATGGCCATTATACCGAGCTTAAATAGCTCGTCAGTTATATAACTTTTTCTTACAAACATTCCATTTTTAGATAGTATAATTCCGTCCGACGTAAAAACAATGCAAAAGTCGTGCTTGCTTAAAAGTGATTCAGACATCAGATTCTTCTGAACCTTTGGAACATACAACACATTGTTCAAAATGAGCTCATTGCCCAAGGTCATCTTTAACATCACTTTTCTTTGAATCGTGATTTTCGAAGTTGTTGAATTGCTCATGTACAGTTTGTCCCCTTTAACTTCTTTGAAGTTATAGAGTAGTTCCTTATTGCAACACACATGCATGTCTAATGACACCTGTATCCATTCACCATTGTCGTGAATTTGAACCCACCAGGTTCAACTCGAAGATCACCACACAAAGATCGTCCACTTCTGGATCCTCGTTCAGGTGGGTCTCCTACTTTTTCTTTGACTTTCTTCACTTTGAAGATTTGTGATCGACTCGGTCATAATTGAAGTACTTTCTAGAGAATTTCTTTTTACTGACCCCTCCATTGGATCCCATCTTAGAAGATTTGGGATTCTTTTATTTTGAGTTTTGACCATGCTCGATCACATTAACTTTCACAGTAGCCTAAGAGAATATATTTCTATCTAAACTCTTGTTGACTTCCTTGATTTAAAGTCGAATAATGAGTTCCTCCACATTCATCTACTTCCACTTAGCTTTAGCTTGAAGTCCTTCTAGTCGGGAGATAGCTTCTTTTTGATAGCTATCACTTAGAAGGTTTCACTCAGAACTATAATTTTTGAGTGAATCTTATACAAAATCACCTAAAGCTCTTAAACTTAGCTGATCACCATATTGGAGTCAACCATCTTATAGTCTAGGAATTGACCCACGATGAACTTCTTGACCCTCTCATCCTCTGTCTTGTACTTCTTGTCCAAAGACTCATAGCTCCTTAATCATTTTCTTCGTGTTATACACAACATACAACAAGTTGGCAAGGCAACTGAGAATGTAGTTTTGGCATAGAAATTTAGAATGAGTCCACACCTCTATTGTACTGATGGTTTGGATATTAGTTGCATCCTCAGTCGGCTTAGGAGATACCTCGGTCAAGAACCGAGCTAGATTTAGCATGGTCACATAGAAAAGCATCTTCTGCTGCCACCATTTGAAGTTCAACCTAGTAAACTTCTCTGACTTTTCTCTATATATGGTTGATTGGAACATTTTTAATTGGAGCGGAGGGGGGCTGTCACATGTTGAGTCTATTATTCTTCAACCTCTTTTGTAGTCATCTCAATAAAATTGAATCTATTTTAAGATTGTTGAACAATTTGTGTCCAGAGATACAAGAAATGTAGTCTAAATTTGAAATACAATCAAATCAGATAGACTTATCTGTTGAGTGGTTTGAGCTGACAATCTCAAACTGTTGGCCTTGAAGGATAGACTAAGCTGAGCTGCTGAGTTCGAGTGGGCAGTCGAGTTATCAAGGCCAAGTGTCTAGTGCCCGAGCGTCGAGGGTCGAGTGCCCGAGTGCACGATTTGTGTAGAAACTGAAGAGTCGAGGTTTACTTTCAATGTAGATTTTTTAAAACAGATTTACTACACCTCACGATGCTCTAAGGTTATCGTGTGTCATTTATTTCCTACGATACAATATAAAATATGTGATCATTGTCATGTCACAATAGCTTATCTGCAATGAATATTTCACGGGCGCTGAGACGTTGAGCAGTCATTTAAAGTGGTTTTGTGTTTTTTTTTTAACGTGTAAAGGTTAGTTTGATAATACTTTCCTTTGAAAATTGATCTTTGATAATGCAAATAATATTTTGTTTTATCATTTTATAATAACATCTTTGCGTGTTCCCTACTCACCAAGAAATGCTCACTGTACAATAGCATTGTCATGAATATCAAACCACTATCGAATTCTACTACTTAATTAATCCAACCCTTTGCACTACTGTCCTACAAACAATTAATTGCTCAGAGTCAATTTGTTTTAACCAGTCACTTATAATCAATCATACAATATTCAAAACACTTGATTTTTCAGACATATTCCTTAAATTAGGAAGAATTTTTTCTTCAATACAATGATAAATTTTAAAACATTAAATTGCTGAGTTATTTATTATAAATATTTTTTTTAATTTATTTTGATGAATAATAATATGATTGATGAAAAAAAAAACTAATATCCAATCAATTGCAACGATAAAGTTTGGCAGAGAAATTTCAAAGCTATGATTGGCATCGTAATTATGAGTATGACATGATCGCTACCTCGTCACAAAATTGTAGCCTCTGATGACTTGCCCGTCAAACACGGGGACGTTGATGTTTTCTAAGGTCATTGCCAAAACCTTGTTGACTTGGATCAAAATAATTTGTCATGCAGCGACCAGCTGAGCCGAAGAGGATATTATCCAGTCCAAGGCGTTCGCTTCCACGGGAATTAAAAAAAAATATAGAATAGTTTTTTATTACTGTCCCTATATATGAAGAGAAATAAATTAAGAATCTAAAGTGGCTAGCACAGAAATACGAAATCATCGATAGCCTAACATTGAAACCCAGAAATTAATTCCTTACCCTTTCGAACTTTAATATGACTGTGTTAGCCATCCAAGCAAGTCCTATGAGTTACTTCCACAGGAATTTAAGTTACTTATCAACTAAGCCAATTTTAATCATTAACAGGCAATAAACACTCAACAAATTAATTTTATTTAAAAAATTATTTTAAATAATTAATTTAAACTTTTAGAAGAAAAAAATTATTTAGTTTTTTATTTTAAAAAAATCCATTAGATTTTATTAAAAAAAATTAAAACTTGATTTTCAAAGTTTATTATTTTATCGTTAAATTATAAAAAGGGATTATGATGTCATCTAATAAATAAATTTTAAGTAAATATAATTTTAAAAAATCGATAATTTTCTTAT
>JBAMHZ010326182.1:0-12829 GCA_037177395.1 Alpinia galanga
AAGACAATCTCATTTGAACCTTTTCCCTTCAAAAATGAAAGGAGTGAGATGAGTACAAGAAAAAAAAAGAGCTAAACAAGTAATACTAATTTGGTAGAGAAATAGAATGTGAATGGGTAAAAGAAGCTAATTCAACCCAATCAGCAATGTTTTTGCCTGGACATCTTAGGGGAAAAAATGGAAGCAGTTAAGTATTTTAAACATATGGAATTAAGCATGCGATTTGGATCCGATTTAATATTTTCCCACTCTGGAAATCTGGTATATCGTTAATCAGATAAACTGTGAGCTTCTTTTCATGAGACTAACATAATGTCGTGAAAATCAATAAGAATCACTTAACAACTACAAGGCAACTGCTTTTGACATTGAATTAACATGAGATAGGTTAGTTCATTGAACCCTAATTATTTAAAAAATAACAGCAATATATCTAAGTACTCCAGTTCTGCTATGACAAAGCAGAAACATAAATCCACTAACTTCAGAAATATTTTTCTGTACCCAATCAGCAACCACCAGTCCTCTAGACTGCATATTTCAAAAATGAAACTCTAAAAAACCATCCTCGTTTCACGAATGGGCTCCAAATGTTAATTCGATTTCTTTTTCTATGTGGAAAACTTCAGATTTAGTATTATAAGAAATATTTCTTGATGTGGATGCAAAAGGACAACATGTAAATCTTGTGGAAATTAAAGAAAAGAAGATTGTTATTAGTATTCAAACAGAAAAATAGCAGCACACACAAAAGAACTCCAAGATCATTCCAGAATAACATGCAAGGAACCAAACATTAAAATGCTTGGTATTCATTCATAAACATTTAGAACTCTCGTGAATGCCACCGAGAAGGTACGCAGCACATAGATGATTAATCCCAACAATTCTTTCACTAAAATTTACCACAGTTTTCATAGGTATTTGTCGTTTTCTTCAGAAAGACAAAATGTAAAGTATTACTACAATGACGAAAGATATAGTGGAGAAAGAACCAGATACCAACCTAAAAGCCTCAAACCAGTTTTAAAGTTCAAATGGCGTATACCTGAAGCAAACTGGCGGCGTACGAGATATAGCTGCGCATCCTCCCTAGAGTCGTGATACGGATCTCGTTCTCATTAATCGGAGTCTCTTCCCTCGGCTTCTCTACCCTTTGGTACCGATCCATCTTCTCATCCACACATGAAACAGAAAAAAATAATTTTGACACCACCAATGACAATAGCCTTGGGACCTGAAAATACTCGAGTAAAGTAAATCTCAATAAAGCAATGGAGACAAGAATAACAAAGATCAGCACGTTAACTTTTTGACCATCCCAATTGCAGCTCCGGTCGAAATCAAGGAAGAAACGCAGCTAGAAACAACAAAAAGAGTAGGACAGCCATCTTCTCCATTGCCTACCTCGGTTCACTGCCGCTCGTTGCCCTCTATGGCTTGTGTACGTATTTTCGGCATCGGGGAGAGTAATCACCGCAACCGCTCCTTGCCATAGAAAAATCCGCATGGGCAGCGGGTGAGTGCGACCGGCTCTCGTTCGGGCTTAGGGCTATCTCCAAATCGAATAATAGCCCCCGATGCGATCGTTAATTACTATCAAGTCCAAAGATTTCTCTGCCGTAGGATACCGAAGATGTACGGTGATTAATGCGGATGGAGTTTGACTAAGTGTTCTCGCCAAAATGCGAAAGAAAAAAAAAACTTAATTTATTAAATTAATGGTGTTTTTTTGCTTATCATTTTCCTAATTTTTATAGGATAAATATTATAATTTTAAATTATTTATTATTTTAGGAAAATATTTTTATAATTTTAATTTTTTTATGCAATGAAAATTTTTTAAATAATACAATTCAAAGGCAGTGTCTCTACTATTTCTTCTTCCCTTTGATATGATCCTGGAATAAAAATATACAAATAACTCATTCCATGTGTTATCTTTTGAAATAAATTATTAAAAATAATTTTATTAAAATAAGTTATTTTTTCTCTTTTAATTAGAATAAATCATTTAATTTAATATTATTAATATTTTTTATTAGAATAAGTTGTTAAAATTATTGATTTTTATTTTTTATTTTTCATATTTCTCTGCGATATTGGGCACGGTTCCTATCACCCTTTCCTCTCGATCTCATAGTTTCAAATCCTAATCCATGTTGTGTTCCCCGTCATCCTGGCGAATCTGGATTGATTTGGTCATGTTCTGAAGGAGTTGTAGTTGGTGGATGAGAAGCAGAGCTAGGAGATGAGGAAGAAGCTAGGCACCCGATTCCCGGCGGTAATTTCTTCCGTTCATGGTTATCTCATTTTTTAATGTTTTCGAATATATAAAGTCTCGAATGATTTCCCTTTGTATTTGGTATCCCGACGCGGATCTGTGATCGGATGTTATTGAGGAGCCCGTTCGTTCACGAGATCTAGGGATGCCTCGTGGCGGTCTGATTAGGAAAACCCTAACAAAGTTTGCGGTTTTAAGTCTGAGCTCTATTGAATTTTTTTTCTTCTGGAATAAGTAAATTTTTTGTTTCTTTGATCTTGGATTGGTTCAGACGCTCGTGAAGTAGGCGTTGCATGTCAAAGTGCTTGTCTAACCCTACGAACAGGACTGGAGAGGAGAGATCAGGATCTCTCCCTCATCAACCTGGTTGAGAACGAACATCAGAGGAATTGACGTGGTCCTCCATGGAGAGCCTTAGTCCAGAACCGATGGAGCAGGCTTGGAGTCGCGCTTCTCAGAGAGCTTTTAGCCCAAAACCTATCCGCCCAAAACCAGCTAGATGAGGTTCCCTCCCTGCAGAACCGGAGTGAAATCCCTCCTTTACCCTTCATCTAGAGCCTCTGAAATCATCTACACTCAGGCAGGAACCAGGGCATGCGCTAAGGGTGATATCAACCGGCTGGCAAACTAGGTTTCATTGACGCAGAGGGAGTGAAATCCTACCTCAGGAGGTCTTGCAATCAATTTATACAAATTATAATAGTAAAAAAAGGTATTCTTATAGAGGAAATCTATGGTAGGCCAAGCACTTTTATTATTTATATTTTTAACTTTACATCCATGAATTTCATAGCATGATAATTACACAATTAAAAGTTAATACTACTTTTCATATCACTCTAATGAGCCCGTTCTTCATTCATGAAATAGTTATGTTGTCTTGTGGGTCTATACTTGTTCATACCATTATTTTTCCAATGGTCACTGACATGTCTTTGATAAACCAGTTCACATGTATTTTGGTTTCTTGACCTTGCTATTTGTACATGGTTTTCTTTGTTTGTTTGCCTTATATAAATGTCAAAAGACAAATGCAGCAAAGATCCTTACTGGATAAACATGCTGCTGATCACTTATAGTTTAGTATATTTTCTTGTGGTGTCACAAGATCTTAACATATATATTTTTTGTTCCTTACTAATTCTTTGGGAAAAAGAACTTATAGATTTTGATTTTATTTTCCTAAGAAAATCACTGGAAACTATTTTGGAATGTATTCTCTTTGTCATCAGTTTGTATTTATTCTTCCACAGCAAGTACACTTAGATGCTTGCAACATTTTAATACTAAATACAGTAGTTATGATGTTATATTTGCACAATGAGTTGAAACTCATGGTTATCACATATTTTGTTTTTACAGTTAAGAATAAAGAAGATAATGCAGGCAGATGAAGATGTTGGCAAGATCGCATTGGCTGTGCCTCTTCTTGTATGTAAGTATCTGTTCATTTCTGAATTTCATTATGTGTCATTTCTTTATTTTTGTTAGCAGTTTATCTTGTTATCACACTTTTCATACTTCCTAATAGGTGTTAACTTACCTGATTGTTTGTTTACTAACTGCCCTTTTGAACGACTATCGCTTATGTGATGAACTATTTTGATTTTCAAGTTGTTCTTGTCAATGTCATCATTTCTTCCATCAACTATCTTGTTTATTTAAGGTAAATTGACTGATGAGGATTTTGAGAAAACCAATTGGTATAGTTTATAACCCTACTGCATTTGTTTGGCATTAGTATATTCTCCTTCAAAATCCCTTTGCCTATCATTTGCCATTCACTGAAGAATTAGAATCTCATCAATTGATTAACACTATGTGAGAAGTAAATCATGTAATTGTTCACAGTTGGTTTAGAACACAAACTTGGCAGGAAGACACTATCCACATGGGTTATAACAGCTTGCATGGATTTTTAAAGTTCAATGAATTTTCTGTCAGTGCCTTATCTTTGACTGCCCTCTTTTTAACTCCTGAAGTTTGATCCTTATTTTGCCTATAACTGACACTTACAAGCTCTGAAATGAACTGAATGATAAAACCTTTTAAAAATTACTTCTTAATCATGTTTGCCATAGTGGATACCTGACTGCTTTTTTATCACTAAATGCATTGATGTTAGGTCTTCAAAAATGAAAGGCCTTCCAAGTCAATGAAACCTTTGGAAATACGCTTTACCTGACAAGGTTATGATAAACATCAGAATCCAAACCATGCAATTTTTGGACGGAGGAAAGGACAATGTCCTCTTAATCTTAAAGATTTTTTGTTTTTTTTTGTTTTGGTACAAGTAACTTGACCTTTGTATGTTTGAATAAAGTATATGAATGGAACCTTTTCAAAATAATCTATAGGACCTCCATGAGAAGAAACATCGTGGGAGACTTTTTACATGGAGTGAATTCATGTAAGTTCACTAGTAATCGGTGCTATTTTTCTAAAGGAAAAAAAATCTGTTACATGTATCTATCCCTTGCAATGCATCTACACTTCCACCTCAAACATTAAAGGCCTTACAAGTTAATGAAATCTTTGGAAATATGATCTACTCGACGAGGATACATTGGAGTCCAAACCATGCAATTTTTGGAGAGAGGATAGGACAATTCCTTCTCAATCCTAAAGATATTTATTTATTTATTGTGGAAGTAACTTGACCATTCTATGTTTGAATAAAGTATATTAATGGAACCTTTTCAAGATAATTATATGGCCTCCATTAGAAGCAACATCATGGGAGACTTTAACTTGGGGTGAATTCATGTAAATTATAATTTTCCTAATGGAAAAAAGCTGACATATGTATCTATTCCTTGCAATCCATCTACACTTCCACTTTGATCACCTATGTTTTTTTATTGTTATATTATGCATAATTTGCCTTTTACAGAGTTAGCAAACAGACTAACCATGACAACTATAGAACTTAGTGAGATTGTTCACATCAAATTATTAATTTTTTCTCCATTTTTAATACATTAAGTAAAAAATAATGATAGTTTAAAAGCAAAAAAAAAGAGAGATAAAGCTGCAATGGTTAATGTATTAGTTGTTGGTTATTTTACAGCAAAGGCTTTGGAGTTATTCTTGCAAGATCTTTGTGACAGGACATATGAAATTACTCTCCAAAGGGGAGCCAAGACATTGAATTCTTCACACCTGTAAGATAACCTACTTTTACTCTTTATTTAATGAATTAGAAGTGGCCTGGTTTGGAATTTAGTAAATCGTGGCCATTTTCATTAACCTATCAGTAAATATTTGATTGCTAGTTGTATGCTTAGTTTCTGAAGCAGGCGATTATTTTTACAAAAATACATCAAGAGGATAATGCTACTATCTTGGCAGACAAGAATGCATTTTCATATGTGCTTTTTTTAGATACAATGATCTTAAATATACATATATATGCCTATTTATTATTCAATAATTAATTTCGAATGTTTTTGTTTCAGCTTGTCTATAATGTTACTGACTACAGTAATATTTGGCATCCATATTCTTCTGTCTTCTAATGTTACATGCCCTGTGGGCAAATATCAAATGAATGTATTCTTCTTGCTTTTGTTGGTTGTGTTGTGCACATTATTGTTTTATACCATTTCTTCAAATTTGAAGTATCAGCCCAGTGTACTCTCTGGACTGAGATGGACTTATATGGATATGCTTTTTTCGATTTTGACTAATTCCATCCCTATCCCATAAGGCCTTTCCTCTCTGAAAATAAAGGCAAGAGTGAAACCTCAGGGGCATAGTTGAAGGGGACATTATGTTCATATCACCGAGTAGAAGTTATAATACAAAAACCTTTCACCAAACAGCATATTTGAGATTTAGTACTTTCTAAAAGATCATGGAAATTCTATATTATCACAAAAGGGTAAAGTTCAAGATGCATTCTAAATGATCTAGCTGCATGTGCACAAAGATATGAAAATATATTGAACCATAAATCCAACCAGATCTATAATTTGTTTGTAATCCCTTCCGACTTGCTGTTTAAAATTTGTGAGTACGCCCTTAAAACTAATTATGACTACTTGAACTGGGATTAGGTTTCAAATGAATATTTTATTTTGTCGAAAGCTTGAATTGAGGATGAATAGGCCTGCCTGTTTGAATTTGTGAAGAATTAAGAGGTTGATAGAAAGATAGAGACTGAAAGCATTAAGGAAAAACTGAGATACTCGGGGAGTTAATGCAAATCGAATGACTGTTCTCAAACCTAGAGTAGACCTTTGGTAAAGTTTTACTTTCCGTATAATGTTTGAAAAGTGGTTCAAGTTTTTTGTGACTTTCAACAATAGGAAGACTAACTTAAGTTCATTGTCTTCACGCGTTTGTTACAGAAAACAATGTGTGAAGACTTACAGTGCTTATGATTTTTTAACTGGCGTCGTCAACAAGGTACCCAACCTTGGTGGCATGGAAACTTCTGAAGATGACAAGGGAATCAGTCGCAGAAGGTAATGCTTAATCTATTTATTGTAGATAATAATATAAATTGAGACAAAAATGTTACAATTAGCATTCATCAACAAAGCTAATGTTTGTTTTATCAAAATTCTCAGGAAGACACTGCCACATGAGGATGACATTGACAGCAATGAGGACCTCCAGTTGAGGTCCCCTAAAATGGTACCACACTAGTAGTTTCTTTTCTGTGCCAAGTTAACTGCCTTGCTCATTTCCCTGATGCACAACCCTACTTTATGACAGGCTACGATGGATGCTAGTGTTAGTCCTAGATGGCGTGGCAGAGGTAGAGGAAGAGGGAGAGGCCGGCCGCCAACAAAGCATAGAGAGGAACGGTATGTGAAATGCGAAGACGATGACATTATGTTGGACGACCAAGACGAGGAGGCCCCCGGCAAACAACCCAGGCAGTCTCAGGGAGCAGAGAAGCAGAACAACCCTGTCGGCATACATCCCTCCTCGACTTCCACTGTCGGGGGAGCTGCTGCAACATCTGCTGCTCCAGAGATAACTAAGACAGACGAAACACCTGCTTGGCCGCTTCCTGACGGCGTAGGGAGCATCGGAATAGAACCATCCCGACTCGTACAATTAACAATGCAGATAGACAATGACGACGAAGATTACGACAACGAAGATTAGCGAATCTGATTATTCTTTTTATTCACTAGCAAACCTATCTCTCCTGTAAATAATTCTCATCCTTAAAGCAGATACTACTAGCACAGATTTAGTTATCTTGAGCTAAGTGATCTAGTGTAACTTGGCAACAAGAAATTACTCTTCGGATCGAGGGGGAAATAGGTGAACGACTGATTCAAATTTGAACCGTTGTACTAACTGAGAAGTGTTCTAAAAGTTCCCATGAAAGGAATGTTAAGTCTGATGATGTGTGATGTGTGAAGATGAAACAGTTTGTGTTAATCTTTATATCTTCTCATTTTCTTTTAAAGATAGTTAAAGCTTAGTTGATACATTGAGATTAAAACTGGAACGGGTGTTCTTGGAAACGCCCATTGCCACTGTCAACAACAACATGATAAGAATGGGCCTCCCTCTGCACAACTTTTGATGCCGATACAAAAGAAAACCACACATCAATAACAAAACAGTAGTAGCAGATGCAGCAGTAGATATGCAAATAAAAAATTTATAAAAAAATCAAAAACCTTTAATTTTTGTGTGTGTGATAATTTACAAATAAGTGAACATTATATATGAGAATTTAATTAGACTATATTTAGTATATTGTAATCTATCTTGTAATATAATGAAATATGGATTATAAAATTTAAGAAAATCTTGTAACATAATTTAGATTACATTACAAGTCAACGTCGATAGTCGACGATTAAAGAACCCTGACTAGGACTGTTAGTCGTCGGTCGGTCGCCCACCGGTCGATTACTTGGATTAGCCGACGGTCGATAACATACGATAAGAATGAATACCAAACAATAAAATGTAATTATTCTTGTAATCAAAGATTACATTACAAACCTTAACTAAATATAGTAGTATAATATATACTCTAAACGAAGCCTAAAGACAACCTTTCTCTAAATTTTCATAGATAGTGTAATGATCTTTGCTATGAGTTTAAAAAGATTGTATTCATCCATCATGTTGTGTTTATAATAAAAGGTATTTTAGGTGTGGGCAGTGATAAAGCACTCAAAAAAAAATTAAGAATTCAATAAATATTTTGGAGTAATCCGAACATTGGATGATGACGATGATAATAATAATAATAAAAGGGTACCTTTGACTTTTTGACTCATCGCGCCCTCTCCTACGTCCTCACAAAAAGACACAGGCTGCTCAGTGTGGTGTGGGCTCTGAAGTAAACCTTTTCCCTAAACCCTTCCCTTCTCCTCTTCCTCGATATCTCCAACGCAGGCCGGCAATGGGAGGCTGCGCCGCCTCCAGGTTCGGCGGTGGCGGGGACGACGGCGGCGACCCGGTGGCTCTCTGCCGGGAGAGGAAGCGCCTCCTCAAGGCGGCAGTGGAACGGCGGTACGCCCTCGCCGTGGCCCACGCCGGCTACACCCACTCCCTCAACGCCGTTGCCGCCGCCATAGATGTCTTCGTATCTCGCCACTCCGCCCCTGCCGTCATCCTCGTCGCGCTTCCCGACCAGCCATCTCGCCCTGCCTGCTCCTCCTCCCCTCCCGCCTGCCTCCGCCATGCGCCCGCGGAGGCAAAGACGGAAACTTTGGAGTGCCAGCGAGGTACCCGCCCTCCGTCGCTGCCGGATTCGAGCTCCGGCGAAGAAGAAGCCGCTGTGGAGGAAGTGACGGTGGAGGCGGCGGAAGACAACGCGACGGAAAGCGCGATGGAGTACGACTACTTTTTCTCAGCGGCGCCCACAATGCCGGCGTCACCCTCGTCGGAGCTATTCGGGTGGGACTTCTTCAACCCGTTCGACGCGGTGCCGCCGGCACCGGAGGCCATGGTGCTCGACCGGAGCTCTGACGAGGAGCTGAGGCTACTGAGGGAGGAAGAAGGTATCCCGGAGCTGGAGGAGGCAGAAGAGGAAGTAGAATGCAAGAGAGACATCAAGAATGCCAAAAAGGCGGTAGCTTTGGGTGAGGAGAAGGAACACTGTGAGGCTAAGCCTGTCGTCGAAGTGGGCGGCGGTGGCGGTGCGGAGGAGAAGGGGTCGGCGGTGGCGGAGACGCAGGGGAGTGGCAGGGAGCTGCTCCAAGCACTAAGAGAAGTGGAGGACCACTTCATCAGGGCTTACGAATCTGGAAAAGAAGTGTCAAGGATGCTGGAAGCCTCCATGATTCACCTCCATTCGAAGCTCGACGAGAGGAAAGGTGATTCTTTTCCTTCAATTCTCGCTTCAATTTTCAGCTTTTCTGATCTCAAAAGAAATGGTTGTATGTTCTTCCCCACTGAGTTGCTTCATCTTTTTGGTTGTTTGTTCTTGCCATATGCAATTATGCACCCCAGACCCTTTGTCATTCTTTGATTATACTTTGCACTGAAAAGTTTGAGAAAATTTCATTTTGCCATAAAAAATTAGCTAACCTTTTCTTTCACTTAGGTTAAAGTTCCTCTAACATCGAGTATAAAAAGTTCATTTTGGCATTCAATATTCACCTCCTTTTTTAGAATGCCTCTTTTAAACATGCCTCACGGGGAGTTTTAAATTTGTCAAGATGCCGCCTTTATAAGTATATCGGCATCCTTAATTCCCTTGAACCAAAGAGAATGACTACAAGTGAAGTGATAAAAGATGGAGTAAGCTTTCCATAAGGCTTTTGATTGTTCATCATTTTTCGAGGAGAAAGATGAAATTGTGTTGCAAAGGTTGGGCATGAAATGTCATTTGTCTAAATCTAGGAACCAAAATGCAAACGTTAGCATAGTTCAAAGGGAAAAGTGGAACTTCTTCTTTCTTGAAAGTTATGATTCAAAAGCTTCAAACTTGCTTTACAATTATGCGTTTGTCGGTCTTTATTGTGACTACATCTCACTTGTATGACTTGTTTGGTCAAGAGAATTCATCGAAGATGATTCAAGCGATCACATGGCAACGGTCTCCTTCATCCATGTCTTCGTTATCTTCTTCTTACCAGAGTCATCTAGCATCGAGCTCTAGCAGTTCACAATGGTCAGAGAATAAGAGTGACCTTTTCGATGATTTTAGTGGAATGGAATCTGGAAGCCATTCACAAACCCTTGGAAGATTGTATGCTTGGGAGAAGAAGCTGTACGAAGAAGTAAAGGTATTCTTTTGTGACGTTGCTATGACATCCTAACCCGATCTTACATATCTAACTTGCCCCGATCGAATATACACGCGCGTTATTTGGTTGTTGTTTTGCTCTAAAATTGTTCAATTTTATTAACAAAGTACTGTTGGCGATAGGCTGGAGATCGAACACGACAGGCATACGAGAAGAGATGCTTGCAGCTGAGGAACCAAAGTGCAAAGGGAGCTGGTTTGCGGTCAGTTGATAAGACGAGGACCGCTGTAAGAGAGCTTCACTCTCAAATCTGGGTTGCCCTTCGTGCAGTCGAATCGATATCTGAGAGAATTCAGAAACTGAGAGACGAAGAACTGCAACCGCAGATTTTTGAGCTTCTACAGGGGTAAGAATTTCGATAAGATACTATGCTATGCTATCGGTATGAGCCCCATTAGCAATGACATACACATGTTCTTATCGATATGCTGCAGCCTGATGAAATCTTGGAAGATAATGCTAGAATCACATGAAGCCCAGAAACAAATCATGTTTGAAGTGAACTCATTTACATGCCCCTCTTACGGGAAGTATTGCAACGACTCGCAGCGTCTGGCAACGCTCATTCTTGGGGCTGAGCTTCGTAATTGGAGGACATGTTTCATCCGTTACATTTCGGCACAGAGAGTGTATGTTGAAGCTCTTGATGGTTGGCTATCTAAGTTCATCTTACCTGATATCGAATATCGGTCCTGGTATAGATCTGCACATCCTGATACAGAAAGTGGTTTGCCTTTAGTCGCCCTTCTGCGCGAGTGGTTGAACTTGCTCAGGAAATTGCCCGACAGCCCAACATCTTGCAGCATGCGAAGTTTCATCAGAACTGTGAGATTTTTATGGATCAAGCAAGGAGAAGAGCAACGACAGAAGAGAAAGGTCGACAGCCTCACCAAAGAGCTCGAACGCAGGATGCTTGCGTTCCAAAAGATGAAGAACGAGATCTTAGACTCAAAGCTCCCGGACGATGACCCCGAACCTGAGATCTCCGACAGGACCGAGCATCTGGAAAACCGAAAAGACCTGCTAGATATGTTCAAGAAGAAATTGGAAATTGAGAAAGCAAAACACCATGCTTGCATGCGGAGTACACACGAGATCACCCTAAACGGATTCAAGATAGGCTTGGCTAGCATCTTCGAGTCGCTGAGCGAGTTCGCAAAGGATTCTTTCAAATTGTATGATGTGTTACTTATGCACAATGATCAAACAAAGCCAGCTGCGATCGAGGGATCTGAAAAACCAACCTTCTGAAAGAACTCAAGCTCGGGGGAGGTGAATGTTACACGATAAATGTATCGAGTAGTACCTTTAAGATGTAGTTGTTCAGGCTTAAGGGTGACCTTTAAGATCGAGGGACATTGTCTTGTTCTATTGTCTTAAGGTATTGTGGTTACCTCAATTTTGTTGACCTTGTTTAGTCGAAGGTTAGATGAACAAAGTGCAGTAAAATCTGGGTGAAGGTGTTTCTTCCGGGAAGTGGGGTTTCGACCAATTGTACGCGAAACCCTCGTTATCGACTGTTCTATCAGGTTGTTCGATAAGGATGGATTGAAGATGAGCTTTCATCTGTGTAATAACTAAGCATTGAGACTCTGCTTAGCTCTCTCTGTAAGGAGAGGGAAAGTAGGAATACAAATGCCAAGCTATTGATTGCTTCTTAGCCATTCATATCTTCTACAAAATTTCTCTCACAAAAAAAAAATTTATATGGTTTTTAATTTTAATACCGCCAAAAACTTATAATTCTAAAAGATTGGAATATAAGTAGAGCTATCAGTTTGGGTTAGGCTCATCGGATTGGCTTATTTCGTCAAATAATTTAAGCGGATTAGGTTGAAATTTATCAATCTAAATTTGCCGCTGGCGTAAAAAGATCAACCCGCATGGGTTGCAGGTTAAGACGGCCGACCTGTCCGGGTTTGGGTTGATCCGCGGATTGAAAAAATTAAAAGTTATATTTTCCAAATAAGATATAATGATGCAATATGTCAAGTCCAAAACAGAGTCATTCTATACTTAAGAAAGAACATACAATAGTCAATAAAAATGAATGCACGAGAAAATAAAATCTCTAAATGTTTCTTATATTTCTCGAATTCAACTGCAGAAAGTGAGACGAGATTGATAGAGGAGAGAAACTGAGAGAAATTTTATTATTAGAAAGTAATTGATTAGAAATTTGAAGAAAAGAAAAGAAAAATAAAATACCAAATATACAACACGTCCTATGTTACTAGAAGAATAGAGAGAATATTAGGATGACTTCCATACGCAGTATTTAGGAACAAATCATTATAAATCAAATTTG
>JBAMHZ010326292.1:0-12828 GCA_037177395.1 Alpinia galanga
ATTTTCTAAGAGCAATTTATCCTCAAAGAATGATACCATGCATGGTAGGAATAAATATTTTTGCTTAAGTGCTAATTACAATGAAAGCATGCAAACTAGGCATAAGGACAATGGTAGAAATAACTATGTATGCTTAAGTGAAAAGAATTATAATCCAAGAGGCCATCATGTGTGTTTTGGAGCAAAACACATTAATTATAAGGATAAGAATAATTCTGGGGTAGCTAACCCTAAGAACAATCCTCCTAAGGATAATCCAAAGAAATCTAGACATATTCTTAGAAATAGAAAAATTATCCACAAGACTAATGAAAAATCCAAATTGGTAAATTTAGAATTAGAAAATCAAGCTTTAAGGCTAAATCTTGAGAAACTAGAAAAAGCCATATTAAGAATGCAAAATTCAATTAAAGGGTCTAATGGACAAGGGTCAAATGCAAGTAGATAATTTAAGGGTAAAGGTTTGAGTCACAAACCTAAGTCCAAGGTAGAGAAGTCTAACTATCATAGTGTTCCATTTAACTATGGAACTAACCCAAAGTCCAAAATGGTCAAGGTTACTAGAAAGGTAATTCCTAAGGATAACCTAGAAAAGATCAAGATGACTAAGGCTTCCAAGCCTAGGAAAGTCATCAAGAAGACCAAGGTTACAAGGGAGACAATCCCTAGAGTTGACCTTGAGGAGTCCCCAATGATGAAGGCTAACAAATCTATGAGGGTCATTACATTACAAAAAAAAAAGATTTTAGAAGCGGTTAAATAAGCCATTTAGAAGCCTTTTTTAACCACTGCTAAATATATTGAACCGGTTTACTAACCGATTCTGATGATAGCGCTGCTAAGGGAAATAGAAGCGGTATTATAAACCGGTGGTTTAAACTAAACAACCGCATGTGATGATGACCTTTAGGAGCGGTTAATAACCAATGTAATAAAACAACTTTTAGAAGCGGTCAAAACTGATTTAGAAAGATGTTATATAGAAGCGGTTACGCCCTCATCGGAATGGCTTGGGTTTTAGAAGCGGTTATTAACCAGTTCAGTAATTTGGCATTTTTGGAACAGTTTTACTTTTAGAAGCGGTTATCAACCAGTGCAAAAATTTATCCTTTTGAAGCGCTTTTAACCGCTACAAATATTCTGATATTAGAAGCGGTTTTACCCGTTACTAAATCACGTTGCACTAGTTATAGGAGCGGTTAAGAACCGATCCTAATATCTATAATAAACCATTTCAAAATGTTCCTATATTGTACCTGTACATTTATCATATTTTCAAAACCAAATACAATATCAAATCACGATATTCATATTTCACTTCACAAATACAACACATTCACGATATTCACATTTCCCTTCACAAAACTAATTTATTGCATTACAAAATCAACACAAAATATTCATATTTTCATTCCAAAATATTAATATATCTTATTAACATTTTACTGCACAATATACCACCAACACAAAATCTTCTTCAATCCCTAACACATATACAACCTTTAATAACAACAAGTCTTCTCCATAAAAAAAAACATCAAAAGGAAAAATATAAACGAAGAGCAACTAAGCATATCTTCAATTGATGGCCACTTGAAGGTGTGAGGAATAAAGAGGCAGATCCAATTCATTGAGAATAATCAACATCATCTCCAAAAGTACTGATCCTGAAGAAGAGGGAAATATCAAAAGAAGATAAAAAAAGTTCAATGGTCATAACATGGTGAACTAGTTCAAAGTACAACGAGATGCTACATCAAACTTGCAAACTAAATAAAATATGATGCCAATATAGAACAATAAACTTGAAAGACAAGGATGCAAAATAGCAAAAATAAAATGAAATAATCACAAACATAGAAGCTTGCGTTTGATTACAATCAGGCTTCATTGCATGATCCACAGGTCACAATTCCTCGGCATTTCGGGTTCAATTCCACAAACGAATCTCAACTAAAATTGAAGTTGGTTTCTATTAGAGTTCCAGTATTTCTAACATAAAATCTCATTTTGCTTCCCCAAAGTTTCCCTTTGATCAAAATGTCTCAAAGTTACAATACTACCAAATTCCTCATAGAGTTTACCTTAATTATATAGAATGTTCTTGTCTAAGGGTGGTTTGGGAATGTTGAAAATCTGGGAGCATTAAACATACAACAAAAGGATAAACATCTGGAGGCATTTTGATAATATTGAAGTTCTGATGAAAATTTGGCAAATCACAAATACTTGTAAGATAGTACTAATATGATGTCTCATAGTGGTTGCTTAAGTTTTTCTAACAATCTCTAACATGTCTGTCAAATTTGAGAACTAATAACGCCCATAATTTACTTCATTGGGGACCACAGTTCTCATTCCTGGGGATCAACATAGTAATCACTAGAAGTGTGGCAGGTGGCCAGGCATTAATACAAAAGTAACCAAAATCAGTAAGTGACGAGAATTTATATAGAAAATCTTAAGATAGAACCTTATTAGTTGGCACCATTTTTCTCTTGAGGTCCTGCTTTATCAGCCGACCAACTTGACTTGATTTTCTCCATTCTTGGACAACAGGATAAAAGGTTGATTTTGAGGCACAAATATTGTAAAAACTTTCAATCCCTTCAAATCACATTCTTCCAAAGATACAATACAAATGAAGTGAAGGGATAGATATGTTGCGATCCTACTAAGTTGTGTGGTCAAGTAGCATCACTCCACAAAAATCTCCCATATGTTGGCATCAGCAACGCTCAAGAATCTCCTCCCTCAAAAAAATGCTCTAAAAATTTCCATAGGAATATGCTGGGAAGTCCCAACAAACTCACAGGCAACATAGAAACTCATAGTATATGAAATGTGACAGTTTATGAAAGCATGAATTACACGAATTCACTCTTCAGTGCAGTGCAGCTGACTTGTTATTTCAACTATCTGCTTGGAAAAACTGACTTGGGTGTTTATATTAGAGCATATTAGACAAAATTGGTAAAACATCTCTAAAGAAGTTTCTGGACCAATTGGTTGGTTTGAATCAACTTGATAGCTTCTATGGCGAAAACGTATGACAACATCATCTGAAGTCCAATACTCTGGCAGTGCCAATTGCAAACATAACTTCAGTATATTTGAACACCATGGTCTAAGCCTAATCATATACCATCATTTTTCACCACAAATTCAATCCATTTAGCAAGGTAGAACTATATGATAACCCTTGTAACTTCAAACATTCAAGATCATAAAGGAAAACATAAGCCTAAAGAACAATGAATGATGGTTGAAAATTTTCGTAATGGAATGAAGCAAGGAGTTTCACACAAAAATAGTTAATTGAAAGAAATTGCCTTAACACTTTGTGTGACAAGGCAGAATTATGTGTAAAAGAAACCTAGAAAGATGGACTTTACCAATTTGGGAGATAATTTGTATCTACATAGAGACAAGAAGAACTAAACAAGTACACCTAAAAACATGAGATGGAAACCAAGAGCAATGCAACGGAAAACAATTATGAAGGCAATTTGACCATAAAGAGCAAAACAAGATATGTGATTTCCAAGGTAACATGCAATGAGACATCATCCTAAACCTTAAGAACTCCTATATAAAGTAATAGCGTAGGACTTGTCCCTATTCTTAACTAAATGTCTATTTTTCCTCTCAACAACAACATTTTGTTGACATGTATGAGAACATAAAGATTGATGAATGAAACCGTAGCTAGAGATAAAGAAACAAAAAATGAGAGAAAATATTCCTTGGCATGGTCACTTCTCAAGGCTTTAATAGATATTCCAAATTGACTCCTACTTTCACAAAAGGAAGATAATGAAAGAGTTCATAATGTTCATCCAATTAGAGAAGGGGTAATTATTATTGAATAGTCAACCATGGAAGTAAAACAGTATAGATAGCCAGATTTGGGCAGATATAACTAGGATGCCAAATATTAGAATGTACCAAAGAAAAGGGTGCATAAGCATGTTTATGAGTATTGGGAGGAAAGAAGGATTGAACATGTTTTTCTAATTAACAAGATGAGATAGCAGAGAGAAATCCAATGCTGTCAATGCAAGAGAGACAAGAAGCATTGGTTTTACCTTGATTATAGATTACCATTATTATTATTCTTTCTATATTCCCACCCTCAAATTGGTATAGCTACACATGAGCCCAATTTTTTATCTACAATTCATGCTCCACAAATATCAAAACTAGAATCCAGAAAGTAAAAAATTCAAGGGCATACCTGAGTCTCATGTAACTCTCATATCTACCCGGTCCTTCTACCTGAAGGTACTTTTGGTACATGGTCATCCTGCAAAATGTGGATTAGATCAGTTCATAAAAACAAGATCTTCATTTTAGATTTCCCACCAACATTATCTGGTTATTCAATTCATTCCCATGATTCAATTATAACATGTTGGATAGTTGATTGGGACTAAATACTTGAACTCACTGTTTGTGAATAATGGGCACATCTTAAAAGGTTCTTGATCCTTTACCAACTTTAATCATAAAAAACTCACAGTTTCTGAACAGTGGGAAGATCTTAAAATGTTCTCGATCTTTTAACAACTTTAATCATCAATAATAGTTATGTATCCAGATACCTTTCATATGTTTCTGTAATATAACTGCTCGAGAATACTTCTTTGGTAACTAAGCATTGATTACTTAAGTACCATAATGTTTGGGGCATAAAACAGAGACACTAATTTTTAGGAGAACTAAGCTAGGCTACTTTCATATTTCCCAGCACTGATCCTACATAAAAGTAGTGATTAGATACTTTGATGAAAGTACACTGTTGCATACTAACAAATGTGCCTAGGAAAAACTTTAAATTCAAGCATTTCAGCAACATATGCTTTGATTAAATACACATTGGAGCAAACTAAAATCGCCATAAAATTCTTGGCTTCCTTAACCCTTGATGTCAGTATCTAAATTGTCACATTATCACATTAGTTTAATGATAATTAATCTTCCATCTAAGAGTTCCACATATTGATTCATATGCGCCAAAGCACATTAGTTTATTAATAATTAATCTTCCATGTAAGGATTCTGTAAAAGTACCAAGAGAAACATGATTATAAAAATAGCCAAAGGTAACAACATGACTTGTATGTCTTATATCTTATTTCATCCAAAAATAATACAAGTCAATCCAAATACTGTTGAACAATTCTCCAGTGTCAGCATAAATGATTTATAGGCAGCAGATATTCCTAATTTTAGAGGTGAAATAATTTTGAAACAGATATGTACTTGAAGTATTTGTTGATAAATCCACTGCATCCTTGACTGATTTCCTATTGTTTGCTGATCATATTGACCCTGCAATTCACAAAACGAGAATAAAGCACTCAAATTTCTAAAACAAGAACAAAATGGCCATAAAAAAATGTTACAGATAGCAAAGTCAATAAAAGATAAAAGAAGACAACTAAAAGTGCACACAATTTTGTGATCTGATTTGTATGACTTTTTCAAAATCAACAAAGAAAATATTGTAATAAATTTTAAAATCAGCAGAAAAGTAAAATAGTAACAAACCTGCAACAGATTGTGTGTTTGTGTCCTTGGCTGACTCTCAATGTGATGCTCATGATTTATGTGCATGCCAAAATGACTGCCAAATGACAAGTCACCTGTGGTGATGTCTTCCTAATTAAGTTACCAAAATCCATATATTAGATAAGAAAGATATAGAAATCATGAGCCTAAGGGATGTAAAAGCATAGAATAAAAAGATATACTACAGACCATCAAATCAATTCGCTGTGCGTTAAGGTGAGTAGCAGTTGCACTCGATTGAAGCATACTGCCTTCACTACCAATCAATGATGATCTCAAAAAATCCTGGTCATGATAACATAGCCATTTAGAATGCACATCGAAGCAAGGTCACAATTGCTTGATATAAATAAAACTACCTGTTCCTTGTTGGGCCGAGCTAAAGTTTCCATATCAGACTCCTTTACCTTTTTTGGTGGCCGGCCGCGTCGTTTGACATGCAAAGAAGTCGAATTCTTACTAACACCAGAGGTTCCAATCTGAGCTAATAAAAGATTTTGGACATTGCCATTGGCCTGAGTTTCAAAAGATAGAAGTCTGGGCTGCCTCTCTCTACAAATAACATCATCTAAAAGAGACTTCTCAACCTCTTTTAATAACTTCAAAGCAACCTGGTACCTATCATCTGATATGAATCCTAACTCAGCCAAATGAAGACAGCGCATAGTCAAATAATCATAGCGGGCCACAGGATTATCAACCTGCATGTCATTCAGGGAGCGGGAGCGTTCAAAAGCACTTAGTCGCTTGTAATCCTTTTTCCAACGACTAAGAATGTAAAGAGATGGAATCTCAAAGATCTGCTGGAACTTAAATACAGACAAAGCATGTCTACACAAAATGCCACAGAACTCAAAAGAACCACAAATGCATTGAACCTCAAGTTTATCTGCATTATAAAGAACCTCATGATCCTTATTTTCTGTGGGTTTACCATCTTCAATGAATGAGCACTCCTTGACTTGAAAATTAATGACTTGCCCATCCATCTGGATTGGCAAAACATCACAATACATTGTAGCTTTTAGCTCCTCCTGGAATTTCCTAAACATATTAAAAGAGTATACTTTTGATATCTGTTCTTCCATATAAAATTTTGATATCAAAAGTGGAGTCTTGTGAGACTCTGAATCTGCTTCTGCCTCCTTCTTGTATTTACTCTGCAATATCACCTCATACTTACTAAAGAATTGCTTTAGCGAAGTCTTTGGATAGACATATCCATTTAGATAATTGTTTATAGTTTCACCACGTTGGTATATGGACATTCCAGCCCAAAATGTGTGTTTTAGAAAAGCTGGCACCCAAACGTGCCTGTTTTCATATAGTGAAGTAAGCCATTCATTACTTTCAAGCCCATTATCCACAATCATCTTCATCCAAGATTTTTCAAAATCTTCGATCTTCAAGGAATCATAAACTGATTTTTTTAGGGCTTTCTTAATTTCTTTGTACTCAGGAAGCCCTTTCAATTTCTTTGGAACTTCACTAAGAATACTGGACAAGCACCAACGATGTCTAGTACCTGGAAACACATCCAGGACAGCACCTTGAATGGCCTTGGAATAGTCTGTGACAATAGCATTTGGGCAACAATCTAACATACAGGTTAAAAATGCTTTGCATAACCAAGTATAACTCTGTATAGTTTCAGAAGAAATCAAACCACATCCCAGCAACACTAACTGGCCATGATGATTCATACCCACAAACAAAACAAGAGGCAAATCATACTTTTCAGTCAAGAAGGTTGTGTCAATGGAAATGACATCCCCGAAATACTGATATGACATCTTACTCCTACCATCAGCCCAGAACAAATTTCTCAAGCAACCATGATCATCTAAATCAACCAAATAAAAGAAGTTTGGATCTTTATTCTGCATATTTGCAAAGAATTGATAAACAGCTTCATCATCCCCTTTAGTGAGCTTCAATCTCCCTATTTTAGCAGGATCTCCAGATTCTATCCCATCGGATTGAGAACTTCCTTGCACATTTGCTTGTCCTGTAGATTCTTGTTTCCTTGAGCCAGCCATTTTCTTGTAACAATTCAAAAACCGTGCTGTTGAAGGATTGACTGGATGGTTGTGTTCATTATTAACCTCCACCAAATGAAGCATCCCGTCCCCTGAAGCTTTTGCAACAATCTTAGCTTGGCAATCTGTTTTGGCAGATTGTCTGGCTTTATAGCAAGGATCAGTTTTTCCCTTGCCCACCTTAGAGCAAGCAATTATTACCCGTCTACACTGCCCTGATGTTGCGAACGATGACTTCTGCACAGCCACTCCAAAGCCAACAGTCATAGCATATGCTTTATAAAAATTGCAAACTTCCTCCCTAGTTCTAAAAGTCATCCCTAACCTAGGTGTTAGATCATCCTCTTGAACTACTTTTGTATCCCTATCAAGTGCATTATGCTCCATTTTCTCATTATCAGCAGCATTGTCCTTGGTACTGAATACCTCCTTGTTCTCAAATGAATCATTCACGCAGTCACTTCCCATGCCCTGCCAAAGGAGAATGAAATCACTCAAGTCCATCATACCCATCCAATGAAGCAAACATCTATATGAAAGAGCTCAAGTCTGTACCGACCTTCAATGGCTCTCCAACTTCAAGTTGTTTTCCATTAATCTCAGGATCACCATCATCCACAGGTACTTCCACAGTAATGTCATTTGACAAGACCTGCAAAACAATTATATGATTGTCCTAATAGATATACAGGCTGTGCTTGATACAAAGCATAGTAATAATTCACTGAAGCATCAAGATGCACGGAGAGAAAGAAAAAAAAAAAAGGACATCGATTTGAAAAGGCAATGAATACATAAAAGCACAACTAGTTGTATTTTGATGTAGCAACACTATTATTGTAAAAGGTGCACAAGAAATTAACTTCATGTAATCACTAACTTTTCCAGGACATTCCCTAAAGCTGCTCGGTAACCTAATTGATTATACTCAATTCTTGAATCACTCAAATCCTCACAAAGCATGCATATTTGCCTCAATCAAATTACAAATTTTGGTAAAAAAATAATTGCAGCGAAAATAATTTAACCACTGGTAAATAGATCAATTTGTCGACAACTGCATCATGCATACACTGAAAATACATCAACTATTAAGCAAACTTAGAGAAAAGTCGAACAAAGTATTAGTTTAACGTAACCCTAAAAATGCCAATGAACTCGCTTCAATTGGCTATTCATGAGGAAAGTAACAATTATTGTGCAATCATCAAGCAGGAAGTCGATCAAACAAAGATTTACTTCGGCGTTCGTATGTTCCATGAAGCCAATCTCCGCGCCCACTGGATCTAGATTAGCGATTGAGATGCGTGTAGCTCGACGAGGATCCGATGGAACGGAAGCTACAAGGAGTCAAGATGCGAGAAATCGGAGACGGGAATCCGGCGACTCGAAGGCGGAAAGGGAGATCGGAAAGGGAGGGAAGAAGAAGGAGGGTTTCTGGTTCAAAGGCGAGAGAGAGAGAGAGAGAGAGAGGAGGACGAAGTGTGTCGTGTGATTAGCTGCGGCCAGATGCGCCCCGTGGAGACGAAACCCATGTCGGTACCACTATAAAGGACCCGATGGGCCCACGACGGGCGAGGTCCGGAATGGATCGTGAGGTGCCGGGCTTTGGATTGGGTCCGCACCGGTTAATTGAAGGAGGGCTGAGGAAATTATGAACCGCCGCATCGTGACAAATCTGGTAAATTTCGGCGGGTGTTTTATCTGTTTTTTGAACCAAACGTTTATCCAATTGGGGGTTAAAATATTCATATTTTAAAATCCATTATTAAATAAACCGGATAATGTACACTCACAAAATTCAAAAGTTACAGAAAAATAAAATAAAATTTTAATTTTAGTTTATTTGTATTTAATCAAATTTATATAAAAAATGGATTAAAACGACCATGATAAACGCGTGGCGCTTGGGAATGATATTGCATTTATATTTTACCTTTCTTAATTATCATTTAAATCATTCATTTGATCATGGAGAGGAGAGGGATAGAAAATTGCTTGCAGAACATTACCGTTACTACTTTATCAAATAAATGAAACTGTATTTTAGCCAATTCAGATTTTTTTATATTCTTATTTTTGAAACAAGAATTTTTCCAGAATTTAATCTGATGTGACAGATGTTAAATAAATCCAGAGGATATCAATATACAATTTCGCTAGCAATGATAAAATTTTAAAATAAGAAAAAGCAAGCATTAAATGATTTCAAAAAGTAGTTAATTGATTGCCCTCACGCAGGATCGAACTACGGACCTTCAGTTTACAAGACTGACGCTCTACCACTGAGCTATAAGGGCCATCGTTCTATATCTACTATATAAAACATTTTATAAAAACTTGATACCGAAAACCAATCTACATGCCGGTTCAAGCTGCCTGTTGCACTCTCCAATATCAATCTGTGAACCAGTTGTAAATTGTGGATATATGGGGAAGAAATTCTTAATTTAAGGATCGAGGATCCAAATTCTTTATGGCAACAAACTTGTATATTCTGTCATGCTTTCTCAAACATGAAGGCTTTTTAGTATTTAGCTGCTTCGTTCGTCTTCAATCCTTAATCGCAGGTCAGGTAGGTTCTACTTTCGAAGGGGAACGTCTGCTCAAATAATCTCCAGTTGATATGCATTCCACCCAAGTTATTACATTAAACACCAAACAAGAGTTGTCATGCTTCTAATAAAGCTGCCACTGGAGAGGAGATGGAAAAAAAGATACAATTTGATCATCTTAATAATGAATGATCTGTCTTCATTCTCACTCTGGAGATTGCAAACACCAACTGAAGCATCTAAAGTTTTCAAGCACTGCTGTTTGCTACCAGTATAGAAGACAAAAGGATCATAGACCCTTGTCGAGCATTGCCCGCACTCTAGTAGGAAGCCCATAGAGACGAATGAATCCAGCAGCATCAGCCTGGTTATAGATAGCTCCAGTCTCAAAGGATGAGATGTCCTCCCTGTACAAGCTATGTGGACTTTTTCGCGATGCCACTGTGACAGAACCTTTGTACAGCTTGAGCTTGATGGATCCAGTCGTGGTCTCTGTGATCTTCTCCATGAAGGCATCCATGGAGTAGCGCAGAGGGTCGAACCAACGGCCAGCGTACACCAGCTCAGCATATTTGAGTGCTAGTAAGTCCTTCATCTGGATGGTTTCCCTGTCAAGAGTCAAGGACTCAAGCTCACGAGCAGCTGCCCAAAGGATTGTGCCGCCGGGGGTTTCATACACTCCCCGGGATTTCATGCCAACAAGGCGATTCTCAACCATGTCTATTCGTCCAATGCCATGCTTCCCACCAACCTTGTTAAGTTCTGAAAGGAGGGTTGCAGGGGAAAGCTTTCTTCCATTGATGGAAACAGGTAGGCCAGATTCAATTCCAATTTCCAAATATCTAAAACATGAATCGGTTCACGTTAGATGTTAGCTCAAATAAAATGAACACCAAAGGCAACAAAATGAAATAGCATAAATGCAAGGTTTAGAAACAAAGCTTATAGCATTGAGGAATGAAATCAATGTGCTAGGCTAAATAATTCTATATTTTATTGATATTAGTTATTTCCTTAATAAGGCGGGCAGCAAATATATCTAAAACACAAACAAAGACCCATTGAAACAAGGCTCATGCCAGCTAAATTTCATAATTAGTCTATATTTCGCAATAAGCTATAAAGGTAAGGAACGTAGAGAAAAACGTTCAAGCCTAGATGCCACATGGAGCACATTCAATATTTTGATAAAATAAAATTCAAAATTTCCCTTTTGCAGAGACTATCCAAACAAAAAGAAGGTTATATGCCAGCATATTGCAAATAGATCATAGGAATAGCAGATGATAGTAATGTTGTCAAAAGGTTAAGCAAAGAATAAACTTGAAGCAAACACAGTTTTGAAAAATTTTAACACTGTAGTATGTGAAAGGTGGGAATATCTTCAGAGTCTAGAATAGTTCTCCAAAAAGCATTGATAATTTTTTTTTTCAAAATAAGAAGCAAGAGTTAATACGGATTTCGTTTCATGATATCTAGTAAAATCACAATTGATTTAATGGAAACCCACTATACAAAATGAAAGTGCATAGTTGCAATATAAACAGTGAGAGGAATGCACAGATAGAGGACATGCTTACTCAGGCTGATTAGGTGCATCTTCTGGATCAACAGTCATCATGTACATATCCTTCTTTGGCTCATTTGCTGGATCTTCTAGAATGTCACCCTTTCAAAATATAAAACAAAATTTTATGCAGAGAAGGTTGAATGAGCACAAATATATTATTTTATGTTCTTTAGAAATTCTAAATATTTACAATATAAGCATGTTTAAAAACAGAACATAATGGATGGCTCTTTTTGGAGCAAAAAGCATTTAAACAAATAACATGATTATTCCTATAGACAAATTTAATGACAAAAAACATTGAACTAAGCAGGCTGGTGATAGTAGATTCCATAAAATTTATATTGAATAGCTCATTCACATTCAAATGTTAACTAATATTACAAGGAGGGTGATGTCAGTGTATAGTTCTTAAAAGAGAAAAGATTTGAGAGCTTCAGCTGTATACATGTTGACCAAGAAAAGAACTGCTCAAATTACACATTAGCAAAAATTACACATTAGCAAACGAATGGGACAGGATATAGGAGGCATGCACATTAGCAACAACTTAAATTAGACATGAATATCAAGAGTTAAAGCAGGAAAACATCAAAAACTAAGATTATGCTATCAAACAACTACTATTAGTACAAGAAACATCAACCAGACTGTAGAAAATCCTCAATCTGATTACAGTTAACAAGAGAAGAATATAATTGAAGTTATGTACCTCATGGCTAAGGTGCCAAAGATTCCGATCTCGGCTATAAATAGACTTTTTTGAAACTGGAACAGGAACACTGTGTTTCTTTGCATATTCAATAGCATCCTCTCGCCCTGCTATGTCCCATTCCCTCCAAGGTGCAACAACTTGAAGTTCAGGGTTTAAAGCAAAGAAAGTTAGCTCAAACCGAACCTGCAAAGTTAATTGCAAAAGATGTTGAAGGGATACATTTAGAGAAACAAAATGATTGCACTTGTAAAAATTTACCTGATCATTTCCTTTTCCTGTGCATCCATGTGAAACAGCATCAGCACCAACTTCTTTTGCAACATCAACCATTGCCTGTCATCATAAACAACACTATTTGTCTTTATTCAGTATAGA
>JBAMHZ010326401.1:0-12827 GCA_037177395.1 Alpinia galanga
CCGAATTGTGACCCGACCCGATTTTATTTTTTGGAAGCTCGACTGAAATAGAATCTTCAGTGGCAGTTTTATTTTTTTCTTTTCATCCATAGAATTTCTTTTTTGAGCGGTTTCAATTTTAAAAAGGATTGTATTCTCTCTGAATTCTACAATAGAAATAAAAATCTCTCTTCCAGCCCGTGGACGTAGGTCAAATTGACCGAATCATATAAATCCTTATGTATTCTTCATTTTTCTTTCTTCGTACTATTGTTTCGTAAATCCAAATCCGTATAATCATTTTATTCCCCAATAATGACCGCAAGAATGGCACGAAGAGCCAAGAAATAATGAGCACGAACGTGGCTACAGCCAGTATGATGAGTCACAGTACCAGAAACACTATGATCATCCTCCGCCCCAAAACGTTGCTGACTCTGAAAACTTCGAGAAAAACTCTTACCAGTATGGATTCCATAACAAGTCTCAGCCTGATTACTATCAAAATCAATATGGTTATCCAAATCCTGATCAACGCGAGGAGGGTGAGGCAGATGACTATGGATACCATCGTTCCGGCCAATCCTTCTCCAGGGAGCGTGAAGGTTAGTTAATACTGGACGACGACGACGACGACGACGACGTACTGGACAAATTGTAGTATTTCACGAATATTTAGCAGATTCAACTGCATTCACAAGTATTCTGTATGACGATGAATGGATCAAACTCCACTAGTCTCTGCTGTGCTGTAACGTGGATGTTCTTTTTTTTGAGGTTTTAAGGTGGTCGATCTTAGAACTTGTTTGTGTCGTGATCTATATTATCTGACTGTTTTATAGCGATCATTAAACTGCTTCAATTCTCTCTCTCTCTCTTATTATGCTCTCGTGGATTATCAACTATATAGGTGCTTTGTCATCTGATTTTTTCCATGTAAAAGATCGTTGTATCTGCCACATGAGAATGGTATTTGTCTTGCTTTTTAGCGAGAGGGGCGTGGTTTGAATATTTTAGAATAGAATGTCCGAACGTGAAATTCTACGTTTAGAATGGGCCGGCATTCCTAGTGGCCCATTTAGTTCCTACGTAGTACGTAGTTACACGCTGTTGAAAGGGTTGCCGTTCTTTGCATTTTGGTTATTTTATTGCTTTTGCTCCGTCCGTCGCCACCGTCGTCGTCCTCCGTGATCTTGTCTAGGAGTATTGAGATCGCGGACGGCTGGTAGGAGATGTGGCGCCGCTGCCTGCCGCAAACCTTGCTCTTCTCGAAGAAGGCATCGTCGTCGATCGGGGCGACGCCTAGATTCTTCTCCAACAATTCGGTATTCCTCTGTCGTTCTGCGATCCTTTTGAAGTCACTCTGGTTCTCATAGGCAATCTCAGCTTGACGAAAGAGCTTATTTGTTTAGGCCATCGGCTTTGCATCATTGCATGGCTCGTCTTGGCATTTGATGGTGATGGGAAGAGAAAAATTGTTCTTTTATTTTTTTAAATCGCGTTTTAGTGAGTTTTTTTCCCCTCTGAACTTCCATTAATAAGAACGATCCGTTCTTGAAAAGCCATTTGATCGTTCTAACTAAACATGCCTCTTTTTGGATTGGATCACGAGCGCTGTCGGAGATATGACGTTGTTTAGTAATATTTGTTGCTTAATGATGATTTTGTTCCTTTTTTCTTTCTTATTTCTGTGCTTGATTATCACCTCGCATCGTCGCTCTCTCTCTCTCTCTCTCCCCGTCGACCCTCTTCCTTTTTTTTTCTTTCGTTATTTATTTTCCCAGTCACTAGTTGATGTGATCTTTTTTTGTGTGTCATTTTACATTCAAACTCTGTTCGTTAGTCTTCTTAACTTTTTTTTTTTCTATCACTAATCTTGGTTAACAATTTACGATGATAAATACTTATTTTTTGTAAAACTGAATGTCTGCCTTTTTTATGAAAGGTTGGACAATCTTCATACACTATCGTAGATCACACATATGATGCAGTCGTTGTTGGTGCTGGAGGTGCTGGCCTTAGAGCAGCTATTGGTCTCTCGGAGCATGGCTTCAACACAGCTTGCATTACCAAGCTCTTTCCAACTCGCTCTCACACAGTAGCCGCACAGGTGCTGAAAGCTAGTTCTTCGTTTTAGTATTTTCAATGTAATCAGACTTTATGCTCAATCTCATTTGCAGATACATTTATGCATTCTTTTGTAGTTGCACATATGGATAACTAACTATATTCAAATCCTTACTAAATAGCTCCATCATATCTTAATATTATTGGTTTGGTCAGTCATTAGGTTCTTGTTGGTAAGTTAAATTGCCAATCTGTAAGATAGTAAGCGGTATTAAGACAATATAAGTGGATTAGCTAAATATGTAGATGCAGGTCCGACACAACATTTCTTTGTTTTTCCAGATTATGATATTTTGTTATATTGTTTTCTAAATTGAAAGTATTTTTTAATGATACAAGTGTGAATTACTGTATATTTCCACCTTATCTGTAAAAGACTAAGCGTGATTTTTAATCATGCTATGAGATAATTCATATAAAGGTGGGTGAAAATTTAACTTTCAACCTATTAGGAATTCTGGTTCACCCTTTTGATTGGAGAAGTGTAATTTAAAATTTGTATTAATGATAACAGTTCCATGTTTGCACCACTTTTGTCATCTGCCCTACTTTGGGAGACTGTAGAGGTAGTAAGCACTAATTTTTACAGCTCTGGGAAAGATTGTAGTTCTGTCCTTCTGAGCTATGACAATTGTAGTAAGCACTAATTTTTTACAGCTCTGGGAGACTTTGGAAGTGTTCTGCTGTTTGTGAACTGAGCATTTTGGTCAACAAAACTTGAATAACATACTATATTTTGAAATGCAGAATCAAGGAATTAATGCAGTCTTTTGATTTTTTTTGCTTCTGAAATTATTTCAGTTACTAAATGCAACAATTCCTGTGTAATCCATTTTGTTGGTTTTGGACAAACTATCTGAGTTGCTAATAACCTAATTGGTTAAGTGATCCCAGTTCTTTTATCTGTATCTAAAATCAGATGAGATTCCAAGTGTAAAGGCATCGCCCTTATTATTTTTCTAATAGGATTTGCTGCTTGTACCTGAATATGGGGTTTTAACCAGCTTTACTCTATCTATTGGTTTGGAAATATATACTAAATCATGTTAACAATCAAATACAGGGTGGTATAAATGCAGCTCTGGGCAATATGACAGAAGATGATTGGAGGTGGCATATGTATGATACTGTCAAAGGAAGTGATTGGCTAGGTAACTAACTTTTGCATGAAGGATCTGCCAATTTATTTAATCTCATCTATGTATGATATTGCTTAATTTGCTTTTGCTGTGTAAAATAGAAAATAATAAATCTTCATTGTTAGCTGAACCCACCCAGACAATTTTTTCCTTTTTGTTTAATCTGGTTGATAGGGAGATGCTATCACTCTTTGTCGTTGTGTTTGCTCACTCCTACATCTATGTACCAAGTGACGTGTGACTTGTTGACTTCCAATAGGTGATCAAGATGCCATTCAGTATATGTGCAGAGAAGCACCAAAAGCAGTCATCGAGCTGGAAAATTATGGATTACCTTTCTCGCGGACTGAAGATGGGAAAATCTATCAACGGGCTTTTGGAGGTCAAAGTTTGAATTTTGGAAAAGGTTTGTAACTTAACATACATGATTATGGTGAAAAATTCTCCAGGTTTTTAGTACCTAATGACTAATATACCATTTGCATTGGTTGGTATATCAATAGGTGGCCAGGCATATCGTTGTGCATGTGCTGCTGATCGAACTGGTCATGCGCTGTTGCACACACTATATGGTCAAGCGATGAAGCATAATACTCAGTTTTTTGTTGAATACTTTGCTTTGGATCTTATCATGGATAAGGATGGTAATTTTTTTTTGTTGAATACTTTGCTTTCAACAGTTTTTAGCTTTTAGTTTCTTACTAGGCATTGGTAGACATTTTCCGTTTTGTACTTTCGTTTGGGAACTTAACATTACTTTTGGCTATTGATTGATTTCTTTAAGGAGATATCATAAAACTCGTACAGAAATCTGGTGTTTTTTCATGTATTATTTATTTCTGAGCATGTTATTTGGTGTACCTTTGGTTGATCCCTTGATGTTACGCTAAAATGGTCAGAAAAATGAAATTATCAAGGAAAAGAAATGCATATTAGTGCAATTATGAATTCTGTCTTTTTTTAACTCTGATGAACTCTAGTGAATGGTTCTTCCTACACGTATTTATATTTTCTTCGAATTTCATGTTTGGATTACATCATACTGGCTATAAAGGCCCAGCTACATGGGTGGTTATACAGAATTTTAAATGTAGTTTGGAATAACGAATTTTAAATAACCAAAGCAAGCAAATATAATGCAAGAGGGGAGAATGTAAATTTTGAAAAATGAATTAATGTGCTCTCTTTATTGTTAACATTCATACATGGAAGATTTTGGTCATAGTGTCTTGATTACTTAAAATTGTCACTAAAAGTTTAGAGTTTCTCATGGAATTTCTTTGTGATAATGCATAAAAGCAAGCCCTCATTTTGGTGAAGGCATATGCTGAACCAAGGGCCTTGGCAATAACTTCGAAGGTTTTTTCCAACTTTGCAAGCTGATATCTTTGAGTTGTTCTTGCAAGTTAAGGACTAATTTATGTATTTGCCTTGCTAGTTCATGCTCTAGTAAGACAGGTATTTATGGGTTCAAGCAAAATTAGCAAACAACAACGACCCAATTTGTTGGATTTGTTTTGAGTTGTAGATTGCACAATAGTAGATCAGACAATAGTTCAAATTCCTCGAAATAGGTGATTAGCAAATTTTAAAGGCCATCTTCAACTAGCAGGCATTAATGACATTCCTTTGGGTGCTTCAGCAGAGGTTGTTTTCTGGGAATATCTTTGCCTGATGGTTGTGATGTCTTGGGTCTTAGAGATGCAGTATTAAATAAGTCATGCTTCATGTGCCATGACTTGTTATTGCTACTATTTCTCAAACGTTCATGTTGAGTTTTAGCTACAGTGGTTGAAGTATGCCGATTATTTCAGTAAATGTTGTTAGCATGTTGCTTATCTGGAATTTCTGCTTGGAGATTAAGGGTATTTGCTGCTAATGTTTGTTGGGTATAGCTTCATTAAGGTGTAACTTGGTATGCTTCAACCTGATCCAGTTTTTGGAACATTTGTTGTTGCTACTAGATATGGACTTGTATCTCTAGATTAAGCAAAAGTGTTGATACAGCCTAAGAGATCAGCAACATTTTTGCTTGATGCAGTTCTTTTGGGAAGTTTTCACGGATTATACTGCACTCAAGTAATGATGTTGCCAATTTTGTTTGGTTTTAGGAATGGAGTGTGGTTGTGAGTTCATTTCACTATTGGGTTCTTTCCATCCCGGGGTTTATGGAGCTGTGATCTAATCATGTAAATATATTCTTTTATTAATGCCCTTTTCTCTGGTCTCACGCCACAAAAGTGAAAGTAATTATTAGAATTTAAAGAATGGAATAATTGGACTAGTAAATACTTGAAAGATGGCTTGTTTTTAAGACTAAATGAAGAGCAGAGCTAAAATCTTAGACTTGTTGAAATCTAATGCTAGCAGTTAATCTGTTACATTTTTGATAACCCTACTGTTGCCAACTCACGTTAAGTGCATTGGACTTGATGCTCTCGTATGGTCTCTACAATTTTATAACCAACTCATATCAAGTTATTTTCTTATATAGGAATAATTTTTCTAGTGTACGTTAGTTACTCTTGAAAATTTTGAATTGTAGATTAATGATCTGTAGATGGACTGATGCTGATATTTTGTCTACTAATTCAATCTGAAATAATATTGACTTGGTTGCTCTACCACATGACCACAATAATCTACTTTTCTTATCCATTGTTATCTACAAATAGTGAAAGATAATTGTTTTGATGTGCCTTCTTGTCTGAAAATTGAGAAATCGTCTATTGATTTTCCTCTGGTTCACCAAATTGTCACCTCCGTAGCAACTCATTGTTATATTGTTTTCTGTAAATTCCTTTCTGATTGATCCAAATGGTTGGGAGCCAAGGCTTGTTTGTTTTCTTGCTGTCATTATTATGTTCTTTTCTGATTCATGCAATTTATTACATATATGTTTGTTATCAATTGTGTAGGGACTTGCCAGGGGGTGATTGCCCTTAATATGGAGGATGGGACACTTCATCGTTTCCGTGCAGCAAACACAATTTTGGCCACTGGGGTACTGATAGTGTACTTTTGGGTCGAAAACATCACTTTCTTTGATTTCTCACTCAATTAAGTTACGAATTGCTTTACTCAGGGTTATGGTAGAGCTTACTTCTCTGCAACATCGGCTCATACATGTACTGGAGATGGCAATGCCATGGTTGCACGAGCTGGTTTACCCCTCGAGGTTTGTATGATTAATATTCTATTGCAGTACTATTCTGTGCCTAACACATCTGGTGCTTTTGCTTAATTTTTACTCTTCCTGTAGGATCTTGAGTTTGTTCAGTTTCATCCTACGGGCATATATGGTGCTGGATGTCTAATTACTGAAGGTTTTAATGCTTGTCTCTTACTTTTAAGCAATCCCAGAGTCCATGTAAAAGATGTCCAATTTTTTATTCCATCCTTGAAAAGAGTGTTTTATTTTCACTATTTGGCATTCAATGCATGTTAGACCTTTATTTTTCGCATATTTCTGTGATTGATCGATTGTTTTAATTGCAAAGTATAGGATCTCGAGGAGAAGGTGGTATTCTTAGAAACAGTGAAGGTGAACGGTTTATGGAACGATATGCTCCTTCTGCAAAAGATCTTGCATCACGTGATGTGGTTTCGAGATCTATGACAATGGAGATACGAGAAGGACGAGGTGTAGGTATGAACTGAATGATTACTTGTTGGTATGTTTTTCTAATGCTGATTTTTATGGTGACGAAGGGCATGCAATTGATATTTGGTTCTTTTGGATATACTTAAGGACCACTCAAGGATCACATTTATCTCCATCTAAATCATTTACCTCCGGATGTTCTCAAGGAAAGACTTCCTGGGATATCTGAGACTGCTGCTATTTTTGCTGGTGTTGATGTCACTAAAGAGCCCATCCCTGTTTTACCCACTGTGCACTATAACATGGGTGGAATACCGACAAACTACCATGGGGAGGTTTGCAAATGTGGCTATAGTACGGATTCTGAGAGTACCTTTAGTTCTTTCTATGTCTGCTACTGATTTTGTTCTCTTTGTACATGCGATTGGTTTCTCAGGTGGTTCATATAAAGGGCAATGATCCTGATGCAGTTGTTCCAGGTCTGATGGCTGCTGGAGAGGCTGCTTGTGCATCTGTTCATGGAGCAAACCGACTTGGTGCGAATTCACTCCTTGATATAGTGGTTTTTGGCAGAGCATGTGCTAACAGAGTTGCTCAAATCTGCAAACCAGGTATTTCTTTAACCTCATTTCCCCGTGTAATCTAGAAATTAGTGAATGCCTATTGCAAGTAGAATCATCCTATTGAATGGACAGGCCAGAAGCAGAAATCTCTTGAGAAAAATGCTGGAGAAAAGACCATTGCATGGTTGGATAAATTAAGGAATGCTAATGGCTCATTTCCAACTTCAAAAATACGTTTGAACATGCAACGAGTGATGCAAAATAATGCTGCTGTTTTTCGAACACAAGAAACACTTGAAGAAGGTTATTTGTGTGCCATATGGTAGTCAATTCAATGAAGTATTTCTGTAATTTGCTATGTGATTTCCTGTGCAAATTACTTTTGCCTAACTTTCTTTTAGGTTGCCAACTGATCGACAAGACCTGTGAAAGCTTCCACAATGTCAAAGTCCGTGATCGGAGTTTGATATGGTTGCTTTCTTGTGCTTCAACTGATCAAATTTTCAATGATCTTTCTGGTTCTTAATGTCTACTTGTGTTTGCAGGAATTCTGACTTGATCGAGACCATTGAGCTAGAAAATCTTTTGATTAATGCATCCATAACAATGCACTCAGCTGAGGCAAGAAAGGAAAGCCGAGGAGCTCATGCTCGTGAAGATTTTACGGTCAGACTCTCTCTGATGAATATTTCATTTCACTATTGTGCTACAATCATGATTGTAACACGATTGTTCTATTGCAGAAAAGAGATGACAAGAACTGGTTGAAACACACATTGGGGTAAGTGTTCAAGTTTATCTTAATTGTCTCTTCAAACATGATGCATTATTTCAGCAGTGTTTTTCATATGCATTGCACATGTTTATGCATTGCTACGCTTGGTGAGCAGTCATCAGAGTGCTGAGAAAACCAAGCACAATACTGATGCAATCAATGCTCATTAAAAGCTTAAAGGCCTCGAGAGAAGTCGTGCAAGGTTCGCTAGCAAGTTATAATAATTAAGAACTTTGGTGGCGAGTTGATTGTTACTGATTATAACCCCATAGTCATGTGGAGTCAATAATAGATGCTTGGAGTGAGCCAATAATAAAAGGGTTAGAAACAGCCAATAATAAAAATTGATTGGCAGATATGATATACTGTCCAGTTTCTCCGAATTGGCTCTGTTTTTGCTAGTTTCAGCACAACTTTAGGCAGCGGGATTGGATTCGATTCTAGTCGACTGTCTGAGTAGTGGCAACGTTAATCTTATTTCCTTGTTTGACAGATACTGGGAGAACGGAAAGGTGAAGCTTGCATATCGGCCTGTCCATATGAACACCTTGGATGATGAAGTGGAGTCCTTCCCACCAAAAGCACGAGTTTACTAAACTTGTATGAATTCCTAAACGCTAATGATTGAGTTTTTAATAATGGAACAATCTCTTGGAATTGTCTTCTTTTTTTTGTAATTCGTCAGAGAAATCCTGATATGTATGAACTACAGTCGAACTGTCTCAAATGAGGATCAACTTGTAATTTGACTCACTTGAGAGTCAACTGCACGAATAAATTATGTAGGTTGGACTAATTTTCCCCAATGGTTGTTCCATGCACTTTCTTTTTCCCTTTCATGTTCTTGCATATTTCATTGGGTTTGAGATTACTCTCTATAACTGTAGCTGTTCCTCATATGAAAGTTTCAGACACTGAACTAAATTCCTTATAGTAGCAGGTTGCAGTTGTACATTCTATAGAAAGAAGATGGTAACTTTTTTTTAATAGTGTTTTGTGCAATTGTTGTTCATCCTTCCTTTCAATGAGTTGAGTAGTTAGTCGTAATATCTCATAATCTTGCAAGAACTCAGAGATTTTCCTAGGTAAATCATTGAATTTGATGGCAATACACATCATGTATGAGAGAGTAGAGTTGGGAAAAAAGGCAAGATTCCAATATAATTTTATATGCCCATAGCTCTGTTATAAGATCGTTTACAGTCAAGAAGCGTTTATCGATCATGAATATCGGATACAAATAGGGCGAAGAACACAGAAAAATATTAGCAGAACAAATGCGTGTTGATCGGTATCTCCCCCTCTATCAACCAATTCTGGAGTTATCCCGGCCGAATACGAGAGTGGTAGCCCAATTGACGGCGACATAGAAACGGTTCCTCCAACTGACCACGCGAGTCAAATACGCGGAACGCCATATGAACCAGCTGACGAACCCTGCCATCGAGAGACCCTTTGCGTCCTATTCGATACATAGACATGTGTTTTACAATTAGTCAGTCACCACCATGGTGCTTGAGAAAGAATATGGATTGGATTGATTCTACCTTGTTCTGCCTTAGATCAACTAAGGCTTTGTAACGGCCGACCGAGGCCATGCTCCCCAAATGCTTGTAGACGAAAGGATCTCCTAGAGGAACCTCTTTGGCACAATAAGCTTTCCCAGCGTTCATCTTACCAATCTCATGGAACAAGTTGGCTAAGTACTTGCCTTCCCTCTCTGCGACCTGTTTTTTTTCACATAATCGTAGTAAATTTACAGCTTCAGCATTGTAGATAAAGATAAAACAGCAGTCGGAGTAACTGACCTGAGCCAGGGCAGGAAGAACTTGCTTCCCTGTTTCTTCGAGGAAGCCAGCACAATCCCCGAGCGCAAAAACATCTTCCACCGAGGGAACTCGAAGCCATTGATCGACACCGATCCTGCAATTCGTAAATTGGCATGTTATCGTCATGTCGATAGCAATATGGAATTCATTCATTCGACATCATTTAGAAACGACCTTCCGCCGGGGGACTGGGGAAAGGGGAGCGATTTTACGAACTGAGAAGGCCCGACTCCAGTCGACCAGACCAGGAGACCGTAAGGAACGCTTGTTCCATCGTTGAGGAGGATCTCTTCCGGAAGCACCTCTTTGACGACGCCGCGCACCAGGCGAACTCCAGACTGGAGCAGAAGAATGCTGAAAAAAGTTAGCCACTCGCAGAGAGGCCACCGAAGAGGCATCGAAATTGCATCTACATTACCCTCGTCAAGTGATTCGTCGCGTATTGCCTCAAGCTAATATCAAACGATGACAGTATCTCATTCGCCTGTTCAAGAAGCAAGAACAAACTGCCGTCATCAACTCGACCATCGTCGATTCCTTGTTTGTTTGTTTGTTTTTTTTTCTTTCTTTTAATCTCGAAGGAAGAAACGCGATGTCGAAGGGTTCACCTCGATGAGCGAGACTCGAATGTAGTCCTTCACGTGCGAATACCTTTCGCGGACATCTCTCATGATGAAATCGCTGAGTTCGCCGCTGAATTCTACTCCAGTCGGGCCGCCTCCTACGACGACGCAGTGCAGAAGTCGCTTCTTCTCGTCCTCCGATATGCCTGCGCATTCCACACGAAAACACAGTGATGATCCAAACTCGAACTGAATTTGCTAAGAGCCGATGCAGATGCTCTACTTGCCAGGGGATTCGGAGAGCATCAGGTTCAAAAGAAGCTTCCTTCGGATTTCTTGAGCATGGTTTACTTCGCGGAGAAACATGGCGTTCTCTTTCACTCCTCGGACGTTGAACGTCAGAGGGTCCGCACCGGCTGCGATGACCAGCTTGTCGTATGCGACTCTGAAGCGGTGCGGGGCGTGAGGCGGCTGCCCGGCGCCGGGAACGGACTCACAGTACACCTGCAAAAGGCTGAAACAGTCACCGCGAGTCGTCGTCGGATAGGATGTGGAGAAGGAGTCGAGCTGGTTGCCTCGTGTTTGTCGGCGTCGATGCCGGTGCAGGAGGCGAGGAAGAAGTAGGAGTTGGGGGATGTGGCGAGGGCGGACTGGATCTGGCTGACCGGCTCGGCGACGGAGCGGAACTCGAGCGTCCCGACGCAGGTGGAGGCCAGCAGAGGCGTGAAGACCATGTGGTTCCGGGGGGAGACGCACACGATGTCGTAAAGCTTCGTGTCCAGGCCTTTGAGGAACCGGCACGCGGCCCAGCCGGTGCCGAGGACCACCACCCTGGGTTTCTCGCCGGGTTTGGTGGCCTCCAGCCCCGGCAGCCTCTCGTCGTCTTCGTCCGCGAAATCGTCTTTTCGGGCCGCGGCCGCAGCCGAGGTCGAGGGGGATTGGGAGTGCGGCGTGTGGCTGATGGCCCTGCTCTCGTCTCCGACGACGCCGGCTCTTCTGATCGGAGACAAGCGGCGAGCTCCATCGAGCAGAGTGTGGTACGATTGGCCGGAGGGAACGCCGACACGGCAGAGCGTTTCCGGTCTGTAATGCATGCCTCCGGCGGAAGTTCTGCATCGTGACTGGCTCAATGCGGCCTTCGCGATCTTGGAAAAAGCCATGTTCTGCATCGATCTACATAAACAAACTTGTGACTTTGATCCCGTTAAGGAAGAATCAAGAACAAACACATAAAAGCTAGAGATTGAACTCCAACAAATTGGGAGAAATCATACGTCAGCGTCAAGCATCTTCCGCCGGACACCAAAAAAAAAAAAAACCTCCTTTTTCGAAAGGAAAAAGGGGCGAATCCAAAGAAAAAACAAAACCTTAAGCGAAAAAAAAAATCACAAGGAACGTTCTGAAAAACTGCAAATTTGGCATCTTTACCTAGATGAGATGCAGATCACAAGGAGAGGGAGCTTGAGCCTGAGCCTGAGCCTGAGCCTGAGCTTACTGAGGAAGAACAGTCGGCGATCTCACACGGCTTCCTGCAAAGCATGTGGAGAATTTGGAATAGGGAAAACAATATATTTATATTAATAACAACAATGGAATTTTCAAAAACGGAGCAAAGAAAATATTGACTTGCTATGCAAGAAAGAACGTGTCTCCCGAGGACAATTATTTTTAATTTTTTTTTGTAAGAATACAAATCATCAAAAGAATTGTGTCTCTTTTATTATTGTTTCTTTATAACTTGTAAAACCAGAATTTGAAAGAAAAAAAAGGGAAAAAATAAAGTGGAAAATTAAAAAAAAAATGAATTGCACGTTTTGTTTAAGGAATTAAGTGAATCTTTGAATTGACAACTGGGAGGGGTTTTTGGTCCTTTCATTGTTGCTCTTCGACTCGGTTGGCATGAGGGAGAAGAGGGAATTCTTGTTTTTTTTTAAAATAAGCTTGAATAGAAAATTTATTGTGAAAATAAGTATAAAAAAAAAAAGTTAATACCTGCCGGGATTTAAATCCCAGCCTAATTTTTTTTATTTTTTATTTTATATTTTTTTTGGAATTTAAATTTCGGATCTAGATTTTTTTTTTGATCTAGGATTTAAATTATGAATATGAAATTTTATAATTTAAATTCAATTTATATAAAAATTTAAAAATCAAATTTTTTTATTAAAATTTTAATAAATTTATACTTTTTATATTAAATTCTGGCACGTATTATTTTTAAATTTTTTTCATTAGATTTACTTTGAGA
>JBAMHZ010326620.1:0-12823 GCA_037177395.1 Alpinia galanga
TTAAAAAGATAAAAAAATAAAGCAAAATAAATTTAATTTAGCGTGTATTTATTTTAAATACCTTGGCTATTTATGCTCTTGTTATTTGAGAGGGAGGAAATAAAAATTGTCAAAAGTTTTTTATATAAAGTTTTTCATTGTAAAATTTTTTTCTTTGTTTATTTTAGTGAGCAGATAGATTTAAGATTTTATCTGTTTCCTTTTCTTAGTTATATTTTTTTCCATTTACATTTAAATCGGACGAAAAACTTTCTCTTCATTTTATATCATTTTTAATTGATAAAAATTTTTTCATCTGATTTATTGTCGATTGCCAACCACGATCATTGACTGTCATTATTGCTCATCGTCGGTAACGTGTCACCATCGATCGTGTGCCACTGTCGATCGCGTGTTGTCGACTGCGACCACCATGGGCCACCACCGTCGCCCCCTCCTACTGGTCCGTGCCACATCCGATCATGTGTCATTGGTCGCGACCACCATGGGCCACCGCCATTGCTCCCCGCCCCGCCGCCACTAGTGGCCACCAGCCACAAGTCTCACCCACCACAGATTGTTGCCCGTTAGCTGTTGCACACCGGTCGTCATTCGTCACCACCCACCTCTCATCACTGGCTGGCCGTCGCCATCACCTAATGTCGCTCACCACCACCTATCACCACCGCTTGTCGGCTGTCATTGCCCATCGATTGTCATCATCATCACTTGTCAATTGTCGTCGTCGCATGACCACCCATTAGCCATGGCCACCGCTGCTCGATCGTTGATCGTGATCGTCGTCGCCGCTCACCCTTGCCTCACTAGATGACAATCAACAATGATCACCATCTTGATCAACTCAGTCATAGATGAATAATTTTTTAATATTTTTTTCACAGATTCTCTTTTCTCATTTTATTTATTTTCTCTTTCCTTTCTTTAGAGATTTTTTTTCCTTAGAAAATTCTATTCTTTTAATAATCCATCTTTGGAGTAAACAGAAATTTAAACTAATCAATTCTGTTTTTGTAAATTAAAAAGAAAATTGTATTATAAAACCAAACTTTCTTCATGAAGCAGTTGAATCGGTCAAGGGGTTCAACCGGCGGTTCACAGTAGTTGCAGTTATCTAAGGACAAAACTGGACTCCTCCCCCACGTGTGCCGAACCTCCACTCACGTGCCTTCTCGTGCTGAAATGTAGAGCTTTCCCCTCTCTCCTTTGCCTCCGCTCCACTCCTCCTCTTCCTCCGTCACGCCTCCTCGCTCATCCCATCGCCCTTTCCACCTCTTCTCTCCTCTCCTCCCATCGCCGCCTCCATCCCAATCCAACACCTCCTCCGCATCGGAATCCCTCGGCTCGAAGGCGTTTTTTTTTTCTCGGCATTTTCGGCAGGAACATGAGCAGCGGCAATGGCAATGGCGTCGGGCACGTATATCCTCACCGAGCTCCGATCCGCCCTCGCAACCTCGCTTGTCGGAAGGCGCCGATCGGGATCGCGTTCCTGGGGAAGAGTACGACTGCGACTCTCTGTGTAGGGGAGAAGGGAAGGGCAGTGAAGGCGAGCATGAGGGCGGTCTTCTGCAGCCCTCGCGCCGCAGCGGGTCTTTCTTCAAAGGTTAGTTAGTTTTCCTTTTTCTTGGGAGAGAGAAATAGCTCTGCTTTATTGCCTTTTGGCCTGCATTTGCTTCTATGCTGCTCTCGTTCAAGTTTCCTCTGTTGTCGGTATTGACAAGGACAAGATAGCAATGTTAGGTCTGGTTTCCATTGTGCTCGACATGGCTCGCAAAAGAATGAGAGTCGTGCACGTAGTGGGTGGGCTTGACATGGCCTGTGGAATCAGGTCGGGCGCCGCGGTGGCTTCGGCCAGACGCAACCCGATTGCAAAAATTTAAAGAGAAAATAGAAAAATATTTTTTAAAATATTAAAAATTATTTTTGAGCTTTATATTTTGAATTTTTTTATTATTTTATTTAAAAATGAGATTAAATTTATTTAAATATAGATGATGATACAATGAAAGATAGAGTCTAGTGACATAAAATGATATACCTAACTTGATCAAGTGAGATAGACTTATTGTTGTTTTATTTAAAAAATTATAGTTTGACATAGTTGGCCTTTGACAAATTGTGTTGTGTCCGACATGGCATGTAAAGGGATTGACTAGGGTTTTTGTTGTGCCTGGCCTGATAAATTGTTTATATAAACTACATATTAAAGAGATGCATATACTTAGTAGTTTGGTTTTAGAATTAGCTAAGCGGTTTTGATGAACTGATTTGATAAATTAAAATAATTCAATTGATTGAAAAAAAAATCAATTTTAAAAAAGGAAACTAAATTTATTTTTTTTATCTATTTCTCTAAATAATTTGATAGTGATAAATTTATTAATTTTATCCATTTCTAAAATTTTAAAAAGGATGTTAATTTTTTTGAGTTAGTCAATTTTCATAAAACTTATCTTTTTAAATAAATTAAATTTTAAAAGATAAAAATGAAGAAAAATAAAATAAAATAAATCTTTATTCATTCTAAAATAAAAAATAATTTAGATATTTTCAGTGATTCAAGCCATTTCATCAAATAGCATGTCTATTTAGAGTAATTAATTCTATTTTTGGTAAATTAAATACATATTTTGGAGGCTAGGAAAATCATCAAGATATTTGGAATTAAGATGCCTTAATAACCCAAAAGGCTAAATTTTAATCTTAAAAAAGAATTAGAAGAAAAAGTTGAAAATTTGAATGGAAATGAAATAGATGGATAGAGGGGACTCCCATAAGAAAGAGTTTTTAAGTTCCACATTGGAAATTGAAGGCAAATTGGTTGATGTATATTGAATGGGAAGAGGGGAAGGTTCATTAATGAAAAGAGAAGGGAGGGGAATTAAAGTATTTATATTCGCCTTGTTTGGGAGGGAAGGAAGGTTCATTAACGTAACATGTGTTACCTTGTTTGGGAGGAAAGGAAGGGAAATAAAGGTTAAATATATAAAATTACAAAAATACTTTCACTTTTTAAATTAGACATTGAACTTAGATATGAGGTCACACTGAATTAGCATTTTGTTATAACCTAAATATTTAAAAATATATGTTTGAAATTTAAGATGTAATAGGTATATTAGTATATTTATCATAATTAATGTATACATATGACATTTTATGGTTTTCACTTATATTTAATTGGTTTATTATCCGTCAATACATGGCAGCTAGTTAATCCTAAAAATTCCTATATAATACATATTTGCCATCAAATGATCTATGTTGCTAGAGTTATAAAATACTAGGTAATATTGACAAAGTATAAAAATTATATATACTCAACATAAATTATTTTGAAAACATACTCATATGCAACATATGTCAAAGGCGAGAAGCCAAAGTTCATTGGTTTGCTAGGCAGAATTCAGATAGTTTGCTAAACAAAAAACAAAGGCAAGATATTTAAGTATGAAACATGAGAACAAAGTATATTCAATCATCAAGTAACAAGTCTTACATTAAATAATAATAGTCTAACAAACATTCAAAATCATCCAATTACATAGCATCCAAATGCATAATACATAACATCCTAATATAATTATCTAATTATATATCACTTAACAAGCAACAAACTAATTATGCGGTGGATTCTCTTCGTCCATCATTTAGAATAATAAGTTTTTGCAATATTTATGAGGACATCCAAGTAAAGCTCTCAACATCTTCAGGCGTTAAACAAGATACAAATAGTATGTAGATATTTTATGTTGCTCAACACCTAATTGACTCAACAAACTCCACACTTCATTCTGAGAAATAAAAAGTTCATTTGACTTACCGTTTCAAATGTTAAACTTATAATTGCTTGAGCTACTTGTTCAATTGCATTGCTTATATAGTCATTATCAACTTTACCTTTCTTTGCACTCTTGTTCTTGGATGATGCTCCAATAAGAGTTAGCTTGAGATCTAGTTGGTTGAGAACTAGTTGGAATTTGAGCATCCTCATTAACTGCATCTGAATTATCCAAATAGATTTCCTATTGAGATATCATAAATTCAACTTCATCAATGGTTTCAAAATGATTTCCACCAACATTATTCTTCACGTTCATGCTAGCTCTTTTCTTTCACATTTCTGATGTAGTTTTAACATTTTGTTTTGTGGCTTTATCTTTCATATAATTGAACTAACATCCCATAATTTTGAAGACTTACTCTTCCATTCGATAGCTTCTGGTTTTATCTATAAATTATAATATAATTGCATCAGACGTACATTCATAGATAATATCACAAGATAAAATCAAATATAATTTTCAAATGCATATCATAAAACTCACCTCAATTAGTTGTGTCCAAACTTCAAATTCAACAATGAATATTTCTATGGTGGGATCCCATGCAACACTACTCATACCATTCTTGAATATATCATAATATGAAAACCAACCTATTTTAATATGTTTAATGTGATTTTGAATCATGTCCTTATCGATAGATTTGTTGAGAAATTTTGCTTATTCATTCACAATATTTTCAAATGCATGCGTAGTAAAAGTTCCATTAACGCTATTGTCTATATTATATTGGCTCAAATATGCATCAATAAAAACATCATCCACTATTTTATTCCAAACACATGGATTATTTGCCTTGCTTGCACTTGCATTTTTAGTTTGCAAGTCCTTTTTTTGGCATCTTTAAAAATAAAAATATAATAACAATCAAAATACACAATCATATAAATAGCCATGTGGTATAAAATTCAAATAACATAATAAATTAAAATTTTAACATTCACAATCATCCAATTACAAGAGAATTTGTCCAAAACCATAAGATAAACAAATAAACATAAATATCACGTATTATAATTTAACCACATAGTCGTAGCTATGAAATCTCTAAGTAATTCTCCCCTTCTTGCATCTTCATTGTCATCTGTATCACTATGATTTTCCTCTTGATGCTCACTATTATTACTAAGTTTAGCATCAACCTTGGTAAGCAATCCCTCATCTAGATTAGCATTAATCAAGTAATTGTGTAAAATATAATAACAAAGAATTTTTTTTTTTAGTTTCAATGTCATAATTTGGCTCTGTTGAACTTCCTATAATAGGAAATATCTTCTTAAGGACTCCAAAAGCTCTTTCAATTACATTGCATTGTGCAAAGAAGAATGTCGAAGATTAAATAACTCTTGGCTATTTTGTAGTAGATTGTGGTTGTATTCTTTCAAATGAAAACGTTCTAGATATGGTGTAATAAGACCACTTTTCAATATGAATCCATCATTAACAAGATAGTATTTCCCTAAAAAATTTATATGTTATTAAATTGTAAAAGCAAGGAAAGCCTAATCACAATATATGTCATTTAATTTACCTTCTAAAATTTTAAGATACTCTTGTTTGGTTAATACATTTTTTTATTATTCTTGAGTAAGATGTTGTCCCTTCCCACCCGATTAAAACATAAATGAATTTCAGATCAAATGTGCATGCTGCTAAAACATTATGTGTTGGAAAATGCTTTTCTACCATGAAACTTTGGGGCATTTAACATTAATATGCATTTCATCTATTGCTTCAATACAATCCTGATATAACAATATCTAAACTATTAATAATTATGAACAAATTAATAGATATGAATCTATACTAGTCAAAAGATAAGAATAATATTTTCACCTTAAAAAATGGGTAGAATCGATTACTATTAAAGATTTCTGAAGGAACTTGTGACCCATCTGATTGCTTGAGAAATTTATCCTCTAATTCTATTATAACTCTTAAAACATTATGGAAATGATGACTCATTGTTTCTCTTAATCAATATAAAAAGAAGTCAAGTTCATAATGTGTAACATTATGACCTAGCAAATAGAGTGGTTTTGCTACTTGTTCTTCCATAATAATCCTTGTTGTAGGTCGTAAACCACCTTTTTTGATTAAAAGATTACACAATCCCATAAATGTAGAAGGCTCATTCTAATTATACTACAACATTGATCATTAGTATGCATGAAATAGACATAAACAAAATAGTCGAATTCCTCGTATTGTACGGTTAGAAGGGAAATAATTACATTTATCTTTTTGATCATCCATCTATAATCAAATAAATGAAAAAAATACATTATGAGTAAAAGCAATAATTAAATGAGAAACGATTAGGCAAACGTGATAAGCGAATAGTGATGACCTGATATTTTTCTTATTATTTTTTTTTACAAAAAAATAAAAGAGAGAGTGATAGATGTGTATGTCTAATGTCTTATTCTTGCCCTTTCTGGGTGATCAGATAGGAAAATGGAATGAAATACTCATTTACAGGACAATGATAGTATGGCAGTTGGCCTTTAAAAAAATAGTACGAGAGAATTGCTTGTTGGTGGCTCATAGTTCACCACTTGGTTCCGTTATCTTAATTTACAATAAGACAGAAAATTTACATCCATAATTCAACCCATAGTTCAACATGAACGTGTAAACACACAGCACAAACCTTGACTCAACAAACCTAATTGTAGAATACAACCCTAAATTCTAACAAACTCACAAGCTCAGATAAAAAATTAACCCTTAATTAAACTAAGAACACCAAACGATATTAATCAAAACAAAGTGAATCAACATAAGCTACAACCAAACAACTGGAACTGAGAGAACCCTAGAGCCAAAAATCCAAAAGGAATATGGGTGAAAATACATCTTACCTGTGTGGCTGCACGAGCTAGCTCTGACTTTCAAGAATATGATGAAGTAGTCATAAGAAGAGGATGACAATAGTAAGAAGAGACTGAGTAACTTGTGTTGTGAGAAGAAAGGAGAAATGCAAAGAGGGGAACACTTTTGATAGAAAGACGCGATAAAAAAGTATAAAATTAGAATAAGGATAATTTGGAAATTAATATTTTAAAATTGGGATAAGATTGAAATAAAAATTATTTTGGATTTCCTTCCCCTTATATCCCAACCCCAAATAGGGGTGTAAGAAAATCTTCAATTTTATGGGTAAGGAAGGTTGAAGCTTATCAATTCCTACCTTTCTTTTCATTTAGCTCACTCCTTTCCAAACAAGATTCAAAGTTCCCCTACCCTTTATTTTCATTGAGCTCGAGTTTAGTTTTGATGTTTGATAACAGTTAATATTGACAATATGGTTTGACCATATATGTCAAGTGAAGATTGCTGGAAATTAAGTCCAAGTATGTTGATTTGGCATGGAAAGTCCAAGTATGACTTGACAAAGGAGAAATTCAACATGAAGTTGGCAATGAAAAGTCCAAGTAGTGAGACTTTACATTGAAGAAGTCTAAGTATGGATACTTGACATGGAAAATTCAACATGGTGTTGGCAAAGTGAAAAGTCCAAGGGTGGAGTCTTGGCAAGGAAAGTTCAACCTGCGACTTGGCAAAGGAAAAATCCAACATAGGTTAACATGGGTTGACAAGAAAAGTCCAAGTTGTAACTTGGCTAGAAAAAGTCCAAGAACGTTGTTTTTGGTGGTAGACACTCAATAACATGACTAAGCCGATGGAAGCACTTAAAGGCTAACGTAAAGGATGACGAGCATGGGCTTGGGGCATCGTTGAGGTGTGAGGCTAAGGGAAGTGGCTAGAAGGCTAAGGTCTAAGCTGAGGGGTGGTGAAGTCCCAGAGACATGGCCTCTTGGCACTTAGCATGACTAGGTCGATAGAAGCAATTGAAGGCTAGCGCATGGAGGTGTGAGGCTGATTGAAGTAACTTAATTAAAGACTGAGGTCTAGGCTAAGGAGAGTTACAAATGTAAAGGAATCACACTTGGGGGTGTAAACCTCAGTTTTAAGGTTTATCAGTCGATTAGTAGGTTTGGCCAGTTGACTGGTGATGGTCAATTGAGTTAGACTCGATTGGTGATAGTATTTGGGCAAGTTATGCTTGAGCAATCGACTGGCATGGATGACAAGTCGATTGATGAAGGACAGACAACTAGTGTTATGACCAATCGATTGGTGAATTGTTACCCGAGCACAGAAGGTCTGGTAGTCGACTAGTGTATAATAGTCAGCTAGTGATGGACACTAATCGACTAGTGTCACTTATCCGACGTAAATTGATCCATTAGATAACCATTGTCTCACAATGAATACGATGTCAGTCAACTGGTGGGTAAAACTAGTCGACTGGTGAAAGAAAATCAGCGTTTGAAGATTCTATTTAAGGAGAGCTCAGAAGAAAGTTGAAGTTGCTGGTTCTTGGTGAACTTAGAGGGGAATTGCTATTGTTTTCCAGACCTTCAAAGCTATCCAAACTACCAAAGATATAAGCTCAAGCATTCACTTGTTGTAAAGTTTTCTTTACTTGTATTTATATTTGCTTGTATTTTTACATTTGTATTTTGTTATAGTTATTGTAAGCTTCATTGTAAGCAAGGTTTACTCTACTTTTGTGATTACCTAAAGGAGAAGAGCTAGTGGAGCTTGTTTGAGAGTGATCCACCTTATGAATTATGGTGGAGTAGGAACTAGAGTTCCAAACTACATTATATGATTGTGTTAGTATGTTCTTTGTTTTCGTTATTGTATTTCTATTGTATTTCCGCTGCACAGTAACGAATTTGTAGATGAGCACGATTGCATCGAAGCGAACAACGATAAATTAGGGGGAAATCGCTATTCACCTCCCTCTAGTGATCACAATGATCTTTACAAAATTTAGATGGATAATCAAGATTATCCATAAATATTTTGAACCAAATGCACTCCAATAGTTATGTGATTTGTAATTTACCAATGGATCAAAATAATTCACAATCCTATCTAAGAAACTAATATATTTTAAAAAGTGAATTTTGATATATATGATACACTTTACCTATTAACAGGGGCTCTATTGTTTTTCTTTCGAGTGAGTACTTGGAAATCATATGATTTTATTAAACCTATTTAAATTCAAATGTTATACAAATTTATGCTAAACTTTTCGCTTTATCTACCCCATATAGGGTTCATGTAAGGAGGGAGAATAAGACTTTAAAAGGACATATTATATTAAAAAAAATACACACCTTATGAATGATGATGTGTGCAAAACTCTAGCACCATTACCAACAAAAGTGAAGGTGCTTTGTTGAGGGGAGAACCTTGGCGATGAGGATCGATGAGTGATGAACCCTAGCACGAGTGACTTTGTTAATGAACCCTAACAGTTGTATTTACGGGGAGATTATGACTTCAGTGAGAGAAGCACTCGAACAACTATAATTAAGTTAAACCAAATTGATTTCAAAGTTCTACTTTCAGTTTGAATTCAATTTGTATCTAATTTAATTTGATTTCATCGGGTACCGCATTACTACTATTAATTAGTTTATCAAACAAAATAGCCACAGGCACTTCAAATTATTTTCTCTTCACAAAATATACCATTGTAATAATTATTATACCAATAATTTGTAAGATTTAAATTTTAATTTTAAACTAAAAGAGTAGTTTTATTTTTACAGAAGGTATTAAATTGGAAACTTAGTGATGGAGGGGTTGGAAAGATGTAGACAAGATTAACCTCAAGTGTGAATTACAAGTTACTATTCTATCTGTTTTCGACTTTAAGTTTGACAAACTGTGTTTAGATAATATTGATGATGTGGCTAACCCTAAACCCTTGACCAATATGAGATATTTTTTTTCTTCAAAATTTTGAGGTGATGAAGTTTGACAATCCATAAAGAAAGGAAAACCATACGGCTCTTTCAACTTACACAAATCAAAGCAAGGCACCTAAAGGTCTATAAATATCATCAAAATTTGCAACGCATATATCAACTAAAATATTATTTGAAGGCTAAAACTATGGAAGATTGCACCGGTATGTTTTGTATTGCCATTTTTATTTACTTTAGTATTTTTTTTTTAACCGAGGAAATGAATGATATGTGTAGGGAAAAGTTCGTGGCCAGAGTTGGTAGGAGTAAATGGAAAGAAGGCAGTGAATATTATCGAGAAGGAGAATCCAAATGTAGATGCTGTTATTGTGATGATCGGAGACATTGTGACCCAAGACTTTCGTTGTGATAGGGTGCGGGTGTGGGTTGACAAGTACGACATTGTCGGACAAATTCCTCGAATCGGCTAGCTAGATGGATGTATTACGAATGAAGGACAATTATATATATACACATGATGTTATATTTATATAAATAAAAAGTTAATAAAGTGGCTGATACAGCACCTCTATATATAAACTCTTTGTTTGTCTCTAGCAATCCCATTCTCCTCACTTCGGCTAACTTGATTTTTATTTTTTTATTTACAGATTTACTACCAAAAGAAAAAAAATAAACACAGCATAGTTTTTAATGCAAGCAATCTTTTGCTAAAATATAATCTTACCTCCACCCCCGGCAAGATCGGGCTTCCCTCCTCCTTATGGATTTAGGAAGTTCCATCTCGGAGAGGAGAGGTAACCACCGTCGCGTGTCGTGTTCGACAAGTGGTGTGTGTTTTATCTTTCTTTGCAAAGACAGAAGTTTAAAAGTTGGAGAGTCCAGTCTTAGGTTGAGATTCCAAGCTTAAGAGATTTTTATTGTGTCCATGAAAGTTCTCCTAAGTTTCCTTTCAGTAAAATGAAGACACTCGAGTTATATTTCTGACCGTAATAAACTAATAATACAGCTAAGCGTCGCACATGCAAAATGAAGACACTTCTATCATAGAGGAAAGAAACTGCAACCACAATGGAGGATATCACAGTTTGGAACAATGCTACGAGCCTACGACCCATCCTAATTAAGTTGGAACTTATGGGTTTGTTCCGCCTTGTTTCGGTGTCGAGGAAGATGATCACGAGCAGTGTGTTGATTGCGGAAAGCACTCTTTGTTGCTGCTCGACAACCTCCTCAAAATCGCTTGCTTCAAATGACAATTAGCAACAGTAATAGTTCGTTTGGATGGGGTGAGAAGAAAGTTAAAAGGAAATGAGAAAGTTCTACTTTAATTATTAAATTAAGGATAGAATTAAAATTTTATTGCTAATTAATAATCAAATAAAATATTTAATTATTAATTAGCGACCAATTAAATTATTGATTATTAATTAGGGATGGAATTTAGAGATGGAATTAAATTCCATCGTTAATTAATGATCGTTAATTAATGATTATCGATAATTTCTGTCACTAAATTAGTAACCGAATTAAATTTCGTCGCTATTTTTAACGGTCTATTATAATTTCAAATGCTAAATATGGATGAAATTTAAATTTCATCTCTAATTTTTATGATCGAATATAATTTCGATTGCTAAATAATGACGAATTTAAATTTTGTTGCTAATTTTAATGATTGAATATAATTTCATTTGCTAAATAGCGACATAATTTAAATTTCTATCTCTAATTTATAAATTTAATTAATTCTATATTAAGTAAAAAAATGATCAAATTTAATTTCATTAGAATTTAAATTTTCATCCCTACTTTATAAATTTAATTAATTATATATCCACTGTGGATGTAAATTTAGCGACAGATTATAAAAATTACTGCTCCCTTCCCTCTCCTTTCTTATTGGGTTCTCCTGCACTTACCCTTTTTTAGTTTCTCCTTCCACCGCTCCAGATTCGCTTTTCCCCACCGTCTCCTTTAAACCCTCTAACGAACAGTTGAGATCAAAGGCACAATCGTGTCCTCACAGCAAGATCGCATTAGAACGTGACACGGTAGGGGCTGATGCGGGCCTGGCTGCAAGCTACCGGCAAGGCCACGATAGGCCTATGAAGTGTCGTGGCAGTGTCGCGATGCGGCCTACAGACTGACTGTGGCAACGCCGCGATGCGGCCTAGAGACTGGCCATGGCAGTGCCGCAATATGGCTAGGGAGCCATGATGGAACTAGGCCGCGGCAGCGCCATGACGTTGCCTTACTACGGCAGCGCTGCGAGGCGGCCAGGCGGCCAGGCGGTGGCAACGCCACTATGGCTCTAGGCCTAGGTCAAGATTGACCACGTTAGATATTATAATATGTTTGCATATAATATTTTTGAATTTTGTAGACATTATAATGGGAGATCAGATATCGACACAAAATGAACAGATTAAGCTTCAAATTATTGGTGATACGTAAATTGTTAAATGATTGATGTTATTCTTTTTTAGATCAGATACTAACATAGAATATTGTTATTCATATTCATATATTCTTTTTTCCATTTATTATTATGAAATAAATAATTTTTTTTGCAGTTTTACTCCATATGGTCATAGTGTATCTGCATATATAATTGAAAATTTTAAAGAACATCAATGTGCTTCCGGTTATACATGGAAACATGTAGATCCAAAAATGAAAGAATTCTATTATAAAGAATTTTTGGTAATTGTTGAATATTATTAATACAGTATAATATTTTCTTTTACTAAATTTTTAAGTTAATTGTTACAGAAAAAATATATTTGGGAGCCTGGACATTAGGCTCAATTTAAAGTGACATGGAACTTGTATTGTTAAAAACAATACAGAGATTTGTTATATAAGTGGAGAAAGGAGGAATCAAAACCATCACATATACCAGATGATGTTTGAGATTCTTGGCAAAGAATTTGGACGATGGATAAATGGAAAAAAAAATCAATAATTGCTCAAAATAATAGAAATTCAGAAGTCGCTGGCTCAGGTACAGGAGTTACAAAATATACCGGGGGATTATGCTCTATTGTAGAACATGCAATACAGCTGGTGAGTAAAAAAAAGTTATTTGCTTTTTATTTGACCTAACTATAATGAAGTTGATTATAATAATATCTAGATCTTATAATTATGATAGAGAGTAGATAATTAGTTTGCTTCATAATA